>OW679198.1:69255030-69322480 GCA_940337035.1 Agriotes lineatus
ATGGTTACTGTGCCGGAAATTAGAACCACGATTGGAAGAAGATGTCATGTATTGCAATGGTCTTTAGCCCTCAAATCAGCTCTGATTGCAGTACAAGCAAATAACAAATCAAATCACTAAAGCACAGAGTTGTAATAATGCAGGCATCTGAGAAAATTCACATAAATTGCCAAATCATAATAACACTGGTATAAATGGCCAATGACATCGATTGTATTTGAATAAGCACAGAAATATGGAAACTCAAATTCGGTGTATTGGGTTTAGCAATATAATTTTAAGCATAATATAATAGATTTGGACAAAGTAGAAGCCGAATCTAAATTAATTAGGAACTGGCACAGAAAGTTCAAGTTAGACACAGCTTAAAAAAGGAAGCGTAGAAAGTAAAGTCAGTAGGGAATGAATAGGAAATGAACATTTTTAAAATAAAGGTGAGAATAAGAATGACCAGAAAGATAAGGCAAAGAACATAGAAAAGCCCGGTTAGCTCAGTCGGTAGAGCATGAGACTTAATCTCAGGGTCGTGGGTTCGCGCCCCACGTTGGGCGCCATTTTTATTATGCAATGACTTCTGTGCACGAGATAATTAAAGTAATTACAAATGTGTAAATAAAATAAGTCACCACACAATATTTAGTTTTACTATTTGCTATGATCAAACTGACTGATTAACGTATTTTGTTGGGTATGCCAAATTGAGAATTATTCTTATGGTAGTTTGCCCTTTATTTAATCCATTCATCTGATACAATAACTTCGCTAGCTCATTTGAAAACAGAGACATAAATTTCATAATAAAAATGGCGCCCAACGTGGGGCGCAAACCCACGACCCTGAGATTAAGTCTCATGCTCTACCGACTGAGCTAACCGGGCTTTTCTATGTTCTTTGCCTTATCTTTCTGGTCATTCTTATTCTCACCTTTATTCTAAAAATGTTCATTTCCTATTCATTTCCCTACTGACTTTACTTTCTACGCTTCCTTTTTTAAGCTGTGTCTAACTTGAACTTTCTGTGCCAGTTCCTAATTAATTTAGATTCGGCTTCTACTTTGTCCAAATCTATTATATTATGCTTAAAATTATATTGCTAAACCTAATACACGGAATTTGAGTTTCCATATTTCTGTGCCTATTCAAATACAATCAATGTCATTGGCCATTTATACCAGTGTTATTATGATTTGGCAATTTATGTGAATTTTCTCAGATGCCTGCATTATTACAACTCTGTGCTTTAGTGATTTGATTTGTTATTTGCTTGTACTGCAATCAGAGCTGATTTGAGGGCTAAAGACCATTGCAGTATATGTAGGTCCAAAGATCTTAAACTCAGTGTCATGTGAGACACGTAATGCAATTCTTCAATCGTGGGGAAACCCATGTACAGAAATTATTGACCAAAAACTACGAGAACTAGGTCCGAAAGGGGTAGCAGGACTACTAAAAACTTCTTGGGATTAGTGACAAGATTATGTCACACGCTCACAAATAAAATCGCAAGTCTCGAGAAATCAATTTGGAAACCCACACGCAGGCACCTAAGTGCCTTTGTGGTCAATCTGGAAATTGGAGGAGGCCCCCAAGACTGACTGGATCAGATCTGGGTGGTATATAGTTTTAATTGTTTATCGTTTTTATTGTATAGGATGTATGGATTGATGTACATGAAATGATAAATAAAAATAAATATTATAAATATTATATATACCTTCCTAACTTATGGTATTATGCAATTTTTTTTTATGCTGACCTAATTGAACCCCGAACGTCTGTCGATTCAATGACAATGAATAACAATTAGCACTCCATTAACGATTCGCAGTCTATGACCGATTCAAATTCAGTACATAATGATGATTTAGAAGGCGAAGTGCTAGCCTTTGCGGTTGATACCGGCCTGTTCAAAGACGAGATATAAAAAGCGGTACGTACAATGGGCCTCAAGCCTGAGTGCTGTGGGGTCAACCCCCGCACCGCAAAAAAAAAGAAAAAGAAGAAGAAGGCGATGATGTGGGGGTTTATAAAAAAAAACTTTCTTTTAAGAATAATCTTGGAGACTTCGTAATTGAAGACGATGGTGTCTGACAGCCTGTTCAGGAGGTACCGAGCACCAGTGCATTTGAAGCTTGTGACACCAATCGCCCTCTAAAGAGAAAGAAAAGGAAATTCAATTTTAATTCTGAAGCAATAGTGTCGGAAGCTTCGAATGTCCTGAAAACTATTAATAAAACTTTTGAAACAAGGCACAAACCGAATAATGAAAATAATGAAAATGGACCAACCAACGAAAATGGCCAATGGCGAAGCAAATACAACCATGAACTAGCCCGGCTCTACGAAGAAGCTGATGCCGCTACATACGTAAGATTAGAAAGGCTGAAATGGGCCGAACATGTTCAACGGATGGACAAAACAAGAGTGGCCAAGAAAAGAAAATGGAAGGCAAATGACCGATAGGAAGACCAGCGGCCTTGTTGGTTGTGTACCTCATAATTAATTTATAAGAGTTCTTGAATTTTACCTTTTCAAATCTGATGTCACTTAAGTTTAGACTAAAATTCTACTTTGATTGCACAGTTATTTAAAATGAATTTTAAAATATAAATAAATGAGTGAGGTCTAAAATAATAATTCACGTAATTTACATAGCAAGCCACCTAGGAAATAATACAAGTGAACAATCCCTATCAAAGCCACAATAAGAACATATTACGAATAAAACCATTTGAAAAATAGATTAAAATATTTTGAATATTAATACTTACTTGCCAAAACCAAAGGACTTGTTTACTACTACGAGTGTAGTGACGATAAATAGTGTGCCTCTGCCAATCGTCCACATCAATTTCTTGCATGCCACACAACAATAATTCGAGTTCACGCTCATCGAAATATTTCAACCATTCCAATGGTACGACTTCGTTAAAACCATCCAAAAATGCCTTTGTTTGTTGTTCGATGCCTCTAGTCATCCTCCACTCCGTCATGAGTGAAATGTACTCCTCTTTGTTTTCTTCTGTAACACGTTCATCGCCACCTCCTTTCGTCAGCTCATGGTGCACAACTTGTCCCAACACCTCAAAATCAACACTAAAATATAGTTCGAGACCACACTCGTCTATGTCGTTATCCTTAATCCACACTAAGGAATTGTAGAACTCAGGATCAATGCTCTCGATGTCCTTCATGACCAGTTTCTTGTTGAGCATCCGTTTGTAGAAAGGCAAGGTAAATCCAGAGTAGATAAAACGGCCATGATAGAGCGCCATCGCAATAAAACGGCCTATAAATTTAAAGTAGACTAAGTGGTCTGGATTAACGTACGATGCTGGATTGATTTGCAAGCTGTAGTTGTTCTTGTTGGCGTATTCAAACAGACAATACATCGGGTTGAGAACTTCATGTGAGAGGAGGAAAAACCACTCACGACTGACACCACCATAGTCAAGGCCCTCTTCACCTTTAAATATTATATAGAGACGACGCCGCAACTCATATGCAGGCAATCGCATTAATGTGTGGAATGAGTCTTCAAATAGTGTTTGTCTTGTTACTGTGATTTTTATGTGACTTGGAAGTGCATTGCTGTGACACAGGTACCTAAAAAAAATATCAATATTAAACAAATCAATATCGTAGAAATATTATCTTTACTACATATATAAGTAATTAACAAATACATAGATAAAAACCTCTTAACTTTTGACTTCACAAGTATACATTCTTGAAGTTCAGTTTTCAAACTGCTAAATAATACACTATTTTAATATGATTCTCCTTTTTAAATAACTTTCCAGCAGTCGTTCATGGTATTTACAATTTTTTTCAATAATTTTTAAATGTTTTGGTCAAAAATAGTAGCATTCAATTGATTTCTTCGATAATTAACAGAAATATAGACTAATTTAATATTTCTACAATAATAAAATATTTATACCAAATGAATGGTAGAAGGGG
Source organism: Agriotes lineatus (assembly GCA_940337035.1). Taxonomy (NCBI): domain Eukaryota; kingdom Metazoa; phylum Arthropoda; class Insecta; order Coleoptera; family Elateridae; genus Agriotes; species Agriotes lineatus. The sequence continues at coordinate 69,258,993 of OW679198.1, forward strand.
TTTTCAGCACTTGAAATTACTGTACTGTCCATTTTCTATTATTACATTTTTTCACAAAAGATACAATGGTTAATTTGGCAAAATTATGCAATGATGAAAGCTTTAAGCGAAAACCAATCTATTAAGTAAAAGTTTATTCTATTAAGAGTTACTCGTGTATATATTAACATAAAAATATCAACAACGCTCAGTGAGCGAAAAAATTGTGTGTAAAAAACGAAAAACCATATACATAAAAACCAAACATAAAAACAAAACAAACAAAAATCAAATATATATCAAAAATCACAATGTAATTCATTTCCCACTTATAAACAGGCCATTTTTCTGCAAGTCTTAAGCCTTGATAAAAAGTGAAAGGGAGTTAGAACGAATACATAAGATGGCTATTTTTTATGAAGATACTATAGTAATTTATTATACAAGACGATAAAGTTAAATTTTAACCACGAGTGAATGATTCAAGAGTGGATAGTGATAACTTTATCGTCGTGTATAATACATTTTTTTTCTATAGCAAGGACTTTAACAATTTCAAAAGAAAATAAGGAAAGTGAATCACATTTTAAAATCTCAGTAGCTAGATTGAATTGCTAGGATAATACGAAATACAAAGCTGTAATATTTAATTTAAATAAAAGTTAGAAAATTAAATTACTTTATCCGCAAACGTCACAAAAGTGACAACTTATGTGTCTTTATTGACAAGGTAAAAGTGTCACTTTATCTGCCTAAGCAGATAAAATAGCGACTTTTGCGTACTTTATCTGCCTAAGCACACAAAAATCGTTGCTCTCTTTCTTTCTTTCTATGTTTGTTTGCTATCTCCTCCGAAGATACTGGACCGATTAAATTGTATAATGGCTTAAAATTTTGCTAATTTTTAGACTTAGATCGTAGGCCGGTTTTTATTTTCAAAAAGAATACGAAAAAGTTTTAATTTAAATAAACCTTTAAGCAGCGGATCGGAGCATCTGTCGCCGTGGGTTATGATGTGACAGCTGCTGTGGCTGTGTGCTATTAGCTCGGGTGATTCAGTATGTTCATATATCATTACAGTAGCGTGTTATTTGAACAACAGAGGTTGGAGCAGGGGTACAGTGCTCGCCTGTCACGCGGGTGGCCTGGGTTCGATTCCCGGCCGATGCATCCTTTTTTTTTTAAATTTATATTAATGAAATTTACCTGAATACGTTTGCGGATAAAATAGTATATGTTATTCGGAGTAAAAGTGACTTTATGTGGCTTAGCTAAATTATTTGCCTTATTAACGTTCGGCTAAATAAACTTCAGCTTCGCCACATAAAGTATCACTTTTACTCCTAATGACATAATCTACTATTATCTACCCTTGATGTTAAAGTGCTACTTTATCTACCCTTGCTGTTAAAGTAACACTTGATCTTTTGTTTTGAGTCGATTAAAGCACACTTTAACATTTGCTATAGAAAAAAGATAATTTTTTATAACAAACTATGAAAAATTATCTTTTCTGTTATATCATCTTTTTAGTGAATTGTTTTTCGGTGAAAATTGTGTTTCGGCGAAGTGTGTTTGATGAATTGTTTTCAGTGAATTGTCCATGTTTGTGTAAAGCTATTTATTATTCCCTATTTGTGCTTATTTTCTTAACTTCATTTTTTATTTTATTATATTTCTCTTGTATTATATCCTTCTACTCTTTTAATTTTTGCCAATGTACGGTTTCTTTCTTTGGTTTTTATGACGTAGTATATTCATGTTTGCTTGTATAATAACATATAACCTTTTCACATTTCTTCTATTGACATTCTTCAATTTATATTTTTCGCTTTAGTTTACTGTTCTTATAAACTTTTGTTTGATTTCGTTCTCTTTAGTTTGGTGGTATCATACTGTACTCAGAATTTTACTATATGTTTGTTCTTTCATTCAATAAAGATTTTTATCAACATTTAAAATTTATTTTAAACCTTATTGGGATATTGAGCTCTCTATCTTAGCTATCCTAGTAGTCAGGATGCTTAACCATTCAGCTAGCAAGAATGGTATTTTGATATTTCTTCGTGTTTCTCTAGTTTTCTCCTCTCGTAGCCATTGCATTACAGTAGAACCTAGTTAATACCGTTTTCATATCTCCAAAAAACCACAATAATTTGAAAAGTATTGGTCCAATTGAAAAACCACATTTATTGTAATAATAATAATGTCAGTGTGTGTGAATTTTGAAATACCCTGTATATCCTTCCCCGTTGGTAGAAACTTTTTGGTATCTTACTTTGGTTATTCACTCTTTTTCTCTATCTTCTCTTGCAATGTTCATAATTTCCTTTTGAGTTTGGTTAAACAGTTTTCAGTATACCATGATTTGTTTCCCAGGATTTTCATTTTAGTCAACACTTTTAGGTTTATTTTCCCTCACTCAATGTTCAGTTCTACCTTCTACATTCTTTATCCGATAATTCTGCTTATTTTTCTACGTTTTTGTCATGAGTTGTTTCTTTTCTCTATTACATTTCTCTTCTACCTGAATGCAGTAGTTTTTTTTTAATTCTTCTGCGACATCTTTCATCATTTAGTTTAGTTCATCCATGTCTTCTTCTGTAAAGCTGTTATTTTTCTTCATTCTTTTATAACATTCAAGTCACCTTACTAGTATTTTCCAGCGACTCCTTGCTTTGATTAAACCTCGTTGCACCTATCTAGCTTGTTTTACTAATCCCAGATTCAAAACAACTACCTTTGATGGAGCACAAATTAAACCACAACAACAAAAAATACCTCTTGCATACACCCTATTTAAGAAGTCCAAACTGGGTTCATCCAAACAACTTTGTCAACCATAGACTCTACTCAAAATCCTGCACAATTTTGCCAATTTAACTGACTATGTAACTACTATAATAGAAAAATAATTCATAGACTCTGTATATGATGGAAAATCATTAGTAGTTGTGGGAATAGTATATCGTGTTACAAGTGGAAAAGTGCTAATTTCACGCGCGTTAGACATTCGCACGTTTCATTTCTTATTTGGAATAACAAACATTTCGAGGGACAATCTGCCCTCGTTATCGACGATTAACAATTAAAAAAGAACAAGAAACTTAGCTTTTTCACGGAGATTAAAAAACCACCAACCTCCAATCTCTGTGAAAAAGCTAAGTTTCTTGTTCTTTTTTAATTGTTAATCGTTGATAACGAGGGCAGATTGTCCCTCAAAACATTCGTTATTTAATATTTTTAATTTTTAGAGTGGCGAAATACCCAAATAAGAAATTAATTATATCACGCCACAAACAAGTTTCAGAGATTATTATCACTTTTCCTCCCTTAAGAAACAATATACTATTCCTTATTTCTGCCTATTACTTACTGCTCCCATTCATTTCACTCTGAGTGATCTAATAAAATTAATTATAAAATCTCTTGCATTATTGCCTATTTTTAACATGCATATTTATACCGTAGTACATTGATTATTTATAAGACGCCACTGACTATAAGGCGCACCCTTATTCTTCTAAGCTAGAAATAAAAAAATAAAAACAGTGAATTAAAGAAGCCAAATAGTGCAGTTGGTAGAGTGTCAGGCTTGCATTAAGCAAGTCCTCGGTTCATATCTCACGGTGGGCGGAATTTTTCCGCAGCCTTGGCAACCGGTATCGAATTTGTTAAGACCATTCACAGTTGGGCACCAAATTAACTGTGCCGCAGACCTAAGAGATACAGTAACACGGTCAACACATCACCAACACGCTCATCTAACACAATGGTTGTTACGCAAGCACGAAAGGTGCGCTCTAATGTTGTAATCCGAAACTGGGCCAGGTTGAGCATTGCACATTGAAACCTGCCTAGAGTGCCTGGGACAGTGCCTTGAGGGGTATTTCTAAGCTTGACCATCAGATGGCAGCACAAAGTTCTACCAATCAGCGCCAGGTACTGGCTCTGCTACCAATCATGTGTTCAAGTAGTGGCGCCATCTGTTAGTATAATTGGAAAGTACCCCCCCCCCCCCAGGAGCCGTTCAAGGTCATCCAAATCGGAATTTTGACATCAAAGGAACCGACAGAGAGTCTCTACTTCTTTGATTTATGTACGCTGGTAAAATGAGGTTACCAATTAGTGATGTGTCGATCCGGTTCGACTCAGTACAAAGGAATTAATCTGGGCCAGGATCAATCCCAAGTTTCCAGTCCGGATTCATTCCGAGGAATAAAAAGGTCGCAAAGGCATCAATTTTCAGACATTTAATTTCTTTGGCGTTACGTTATTCAATACAATACAATGCTTTGTGAAGGTTGACGAGGAACAGCAAACGATGATGGTCTTTTAGAGCCTGGATACATGACATGGCTGAAGTTGCATGCTTTTTTATCAATTATCAGTGATTTATGGCTTTTGGCATTTTTGTAGGTGCCCAATTGAGGTTTGAAACATAAAAACATACTGCATTACCAAATGGGTGACTACTGACCAAAACAAAGATAGTATACAATATCAAATGTCCGATATCAAATCAACTGCCTACTTATCATGTTTTTATTCTTTGCAATTTGTAACACAAGACCGTTAGAGTTTTACAATTTTCTCCCTTCCAATAGCGGCTGTAACTTTCTTCGTCTCTATTCTGATTATTGCTTCGTTTCTGTTCTATTTGCCTTTTCGCCAAGTGCATCATTATTACCTAACTCCGATTGTAAAAACGTAGTGACATTGGAAGCTGTTTAATGTAGTAGAAGGAAATATCAGCGTACATATATCAAACAAGTAGAGGCACTCATGCCAAATGTTGAAACCTGTCTAGAGTGCCTGGGACAGTGACTTGGGGGAGGGTATTTCTAAACTTGACTATCAGATGGCAGCACAAAGTTCTACCAATCAGAGCCAGTTACTGGCTCTGCTACCAATCATATGTGATCAGAGTCAGTAGATATAGGAGAGTACCGCCACGTCCGCCATGTTTGTTCCTCTGTCATATGCGTCACTTTGAGCTTAGTAACGCAATTCCGTCAATGTGACATTTATTGGCAATCTGAACTTTTACTTAAAATTGGCAAGACTGTAAGTCTACGTCAAATTTGAGGTTAGCAGGTTAGGTTTTGTTTGTTATTTGACACAGACTGACGCAAAACATAACCTGCTAACCTCCAATTTGACATAGACTTACAGTCTTGCCAATTTCAAGTAAAATTGTAGACATAACTCAATCAGTTATTGCTGATGGGAACAAAAATGGCGGTGATGGCGGCATTTTCACGGATCAAAGAATGACGATACTCTCCTATATCTACTGACTCTGTATGTCATAAAGTAGTGGCGCCATCTATTAGTACTATCAGAAAGTACCCCCCAGGAGCCGTTCAAGGTCATCCAAATCGGGTTTTTGACATCAAAGGAACCGACAGTGAGTGTCTCTACTTGTTTGATATATGTACACGCTGGAAATATGGAGTGTTCTAAACGAGGTTTGTGCTTTGCCGATTCCAAATTTTATGTCTGCTTGACAGGCCCCTGTTCCTTCTAATATACTTCCCAGGTAGTTGAATCTTTTCTCCGTTCAGTACCAGTATCTGGCTTCTATCAGTTTTGATTGTGGTTAGGTATTTGTCTTGTTTATATTTATATTTATACCTGTTTTAACCGCATTTTGCTGTACTAAGTTAACACTGCTCTGTAAGTGTTCACTATTTTCGGTTATTAGGCAGACATCGTCTGCATATTCAAGATCTTCGAGTTTTTTGTTGAACCTCCATGTTAACCCTCTTTTATTATCCTCCGATTTAACCATCTTCCAATCTACTACTATTAGAAACAGAAGGAGGGACTCTGGTTTCGATTTCAATGCTTTCTGAAATTGTTCCATTGTGCATTATACACGCCCGATAAGTTTTGTATACTATTTTGATCATTCTGTTGATTTTGCTAGGTATTCCATATTCCTTTAGGATTTCCCACGCCATGTTTCTGTCTATATTGTCGAAAGCTTTGGTAAAGTCTATAAATACAAAGAATAAACCCTTCTGCCATTCATTGCTTTCGTCTATTATAATTCTTAATGTGGTTATATGGTCTATACATGCTTTACGTGGTCTGAAACCTGCTTGATTAACCGTAAGCTTCACCATTATCTCTTCCTTTAGTCTTTCCAGTATAATTCTTGTCAGTAATTTGCTCGTTGTACTTAGGATGGTTATAGCTCTCCAATTACTACAATTAGTTCTGTCCCCTTTTTTCGGTATTTTGATTATTAGTCCTACTGACCATTCTTCGGGAATTTCTACCTCCTCCCATATTTTGTTTAACAGTTGGTGTAAGAAATTGATATTTGCCTGCGATCCTGTTTTAAGTGGCTCACCAGGTATGTCATCTAATCCCGCTGCTTTGTCTGCTTTCAGTAGTTTTGTTGCATTTTCTCTTTATTTGAAATCGCATTTATATTTGTGTTAAACTCTTCTCTTACTATTCCCTCGTTTTCGGTGTGATAATTTTTTCTGTTTACTCCATCTTTAGTACAAATTTCTTTAAAGTATTCCATTCATCTGTTGATAATGTCCTCTTGAACTTTGAGTACTACTCCTTTTCTATCTTTAATGTTGTTTTGTGGATATCGTTCTGCCATTTGCCATTTTCCTTGTTGTATTGTACAGTTTTCATGTCATATTTTGTTGCCGCTGTCTCTGCTTCCATTAACAACTCTTCTTGCTGTTTCTTCTTATAATTTTTTGCGCAATTTTATAAAGATTTTATAACAAATAGCAAGTCAGGAATTTGGTGGATATATTAAAATTAGTACCTTATGTATTTTGTATATTATTAATAATTAGCAACCCAGTGAGACAAATGTCTCATTTAATAAAACAAAAAAGACCGTTTTGCAAATAGAACGCGTATTCACCACACGTACGTAAATGACGTCATTGTTGGTAGCAAACTACCAGTCGCATTCGCCTTGATAAAATTTGCCTAGAATCTAACCCAAAAAGTTAGGATTAAGATAATTAAGATAATAATTAGTGTTAGAGACTGAAATTCGGTTCCTGACCTGACATGACCATTCCAAACATATAACTTTAATAACTTTTTTCTCTATCTCTTACGGTTTGGCTGCTGAAACAGCATCCCGGACAGACAAGTCTATTAGATAAAGGATAGTTGTATTTATTCAAGACGATAAAATTATATTTTACCGATGAGCGGAAAGTGATTTAATTGTTCGTGAATTATTTTTTTGCAAGACAATAACTAAATTTTATTGTTGTGTATAAAACTCATTTTTTTCTATAGCACATTTTGAAGCAAAAAACTGAAAGAAACAAAAAAAGTACTTTATCTATCCTTGCTGTTAAAATTCTACTTGATCTACTATTTTGAGCACACTTTAATATCTGCTATAGAAAAAATAAAATTAGTATGATTGAATATGTAAACCGTATAAAAAAAATACCTAAATTGTCCTATTTTCCACCGAAAAGATCTCTCATATGCTCGAGGCACTCCATATACGCCCTTTGGCCCTTTAGGTGCACCAGGCCGGGGGTCTTGGAACGTGGTTGTTTTGGTGTTATGGTCTACAAAATACGGCACATTCTCTTCAGTATATCGAATCTCCCAACCAGGTGGCAATGGCGTGGCATCCTCCATTTCACTGCAGACTTCCTGACCCTGAGTTCTTGGATCCTCCCACTGCGTTGTTCTGTTTTTGTGGTTTACAAAATATACTCGTCCTAAACAAATAGAATATTATACTAATCAATAGGCAAAATGTAACAATTATTTGCCTTCTGGTTGCACTCGTCTTTCCCACCCTGAGGGTAGGGGCCCTAGACCATCATCTTCTTCTGGTACAGCAGCGCTAGGACCAGGAGCTGGAAGATGTGCTGGTTGTTGAGGATATAGAAATCGCTGGTTACCTATACAAATGGTCACAATTAGAAACAATTATAATTCGTTGTCATTTCTTACACTCACCTTGTTGAACTATATGCTGCCGTTGGCCTTGCCACTGCTGGTAATGTTGTAAACGTTCCGTATTTGGGCGCTGCCAAGTTGTAGTCCGAGTGTTATGATCGACGTAGTAAATTCGACCTCTTGCATCCCTACGCATTTCCCAACCTGGAGGTAAGGGCTGAGGTCGTTCCCATGATGTTGACCTGAAACAAATTATATATTATGGTAACAGAAACGATAGTAAAAGATAACCATTTTATGCAAAATTGGTCTGAGTTATTGTTTTATGTGAAGCTGCTAAAACCCCATAAAACTGTAAGGGCCGGTTGCAGAAAGCAATGTTAAGTCTGGTGTTAGCTAACATCGCGTCAAAGTGAACAAAATCGCATCAAATTTTGTTTACTAATGTATCAGTTACCATAAGCATTTGAGATTTGATTCGTTTTTGTTCACTTTGACGTCGCGTTAGCTAACACCAGACTTAACGTTGCTTTCTGCAACCGGCCCTAAGTGCGATAAAATTTGCATTGTATTGGTATAATTTAGAATATTACACAAACAAGAATTTCGGGTACAGTGACCTTACAAGTTCTCTCTGTCTAACATTCATGTGTATTAGAAAGAGACAAAGTCTTACAAGTCCATTCCTACAAAAACCATGCGTTATTTTCTAGAAGTTTTCTTTAGAGTTCTAACTTCGCGCAAGTGCAAGCCCAAATCCGTAATACCAACCTGTTTTTTGTAGACGGTAATTCGTATACATAAACGCTTCGTTGCGTAAGTAAACATAACTTTGATTTTAAGTTTTGTTTACATCTCAAAGACAAGTTATATGTTAAAAATGCCGTGGTGGAAAAGAGAAGAAATTAAATTGCTGATACAATTGCACTCTTTTTTAAGGTTAATGTTTTTATTTCATTTTAAATACATTGGTATGACTGCATGACAGACATCTGCAAGTGAATTTTAATTTTTTATACAAGAAAAACTACAATTTGCGGCTAAAATGCAGTATTGTAGACCACTTCTGCCTCAATGGCAGGAGCTATCATTTTAGGTTAGCTGCAGTTTAAGATTTGTATGTACTTAGTATCCACCTATATTACTAGCTCCAGGAATGGTAGTTCAAATTGCTGCTCCTGTTGTTGTTACAAAGAGAACTGAGCGAACAATTTCAAGGTGTTTTAGAGTGGTCCACAATACTGCATTTTTTCTCAATTTACTTTTAACTGGACTTGTAACTTCACTGTACCAGACATTCTTGTTTGTGTAAATGGCTCTTTACAAAAACTAAACCGTTCTAAGATTGTTAAAAGTTTTTCCATCATGTGTTTACACTTCAAGATCTTATGATTCGGCTTGGGCAAATAATCGATTTTATTCTAATCAAATTAAAGTTAATAACATCAAGTCAACTTGAATTTAATAAAGATGAATGAAATCGAATTCCACGAAATTGGATGAAATAGAATTTAATAAAATCGAATTTAATTGAAATGAATACATTTGAATAGAATATAGTGCGATCAATTCGAAATATATTTTGCAATAGCCTAAGATAAAAACGAATTAGATTGAATCGAAAATGGAAGTTACGGAACCAAATTTAGTAATTGGAATTGTACTAAATTACATTTTATTGATGTTTCACTTGAAATAAATATACTTGCATATCTTCTATATTCGTAAAAGCATAATGATCTGGAATTTTGGTGATTTGTACAGACCCTTAAGGGGACTTAAGCTACCTGTTTGGATTATTTCCACCTTTGAATACCTGCCCACTGTGATCAATAAAAATGCTAATTTTCCAAAACTTACCCTAGCGATCAAGGTAGGCTGAACTCGATGTCAAAATTTTTATATGCACCCACCCTCAAAAACCCCCAGACGCAAATCTTAATTTGCAAACAATTTTTTTAAAATTTTGGTCAAGTTTCTGATTGACCATTGAGATATCCGCCATCTTGAGTCATTTCTATACCCCATTCATTCTATTTTTGGCAGCGTAAAGAATGTGTAGTTATAAAAATGTGCACTAATAAATCATTGACATCTTATAACTTGTCAGAAGTACTTCACTTATTAAACAAAATTAATACAGTATTGTTATTGATGTACGAATTAGTTATTTACATTGCAAGATCATTACTTAGAACCTTACATACAAACACGGTATCTAACGAGCAAGCGATAGCCAGCTTGTTATCCGTTTGAGAATGTAAAGTTCTGGTAATGGTCGAACATTGTACAACGTTTTATGGTATTCTGAGTAGTAAATTCAATTAAAAAATTGTAAATTCAAATGACATCGCTAAGCCTGTAATAGCTATTTACGACATTAGGCCGGTAGCTAAGCATTTATGGCACTGATCATAAACAGTCCGTTATAATTCTTTACGGGCTTAGCTCCTAAAGAGGCTCTTTACCCCTAGAGAAAGAGTTCAGTAAACAGGTGTTTACAATTCAGAATACCATAAAATTATATTTGTGTTTATTATACAGTCAGACCTCGCCGTTCGCGGCTTTGTGGTTTGCTGTTTTGATTTTACGCGGGGCACCTTTGTGCTCCCTTTTCTTTGCCGTTCGCAGATGGAATTGCCACTAATCTGACGTTAACTTTAATTTGCTGTTAAAATAAACAAAAGCGCATAAAAATTTGTTTACTAATTAATAATATATCAGCTTTTGTTTATTTTAACAGCGATTTAAAGTTAACGTCAGATTAGTAACCTTCATAAGACCGGCCGTAAGTAAATAAAGCAGACGTATGCGGTTTATGCCGTGAACACCTAAATAACATTATTTTACACAAACTTGTAAACACACTTATCGAGCCTATTCCTTTGAATCTCTTATTACCAAATCGGAGCTGAAATAAATTGTAAAATTATAACTTGAATAAACAAATGGACATTCTCTAGATTCAAGTGGCAGACTTATGTTACGTATGGAATTTTGATTCAAACTTTACTTTAAAATCCTGAACTATCGAATTGGTTGCAATCAGTATATTTTATGCTTTTTTAATGTTTTTTGTTTTAGTATTTTTTGCTTTATATTTGATGTTTTGAAAATATACGTATTTGCATGTTTGTATAAGCACGTTTATGTATTATTGAATTTTTTGAGGTTGCATAGTACAAATAAATCTAGTTAATGGAACCTAACCCCGTTTTTATCATTTATGTGTTTACTTGCGCATCGTGGTTTTGCGCTTCGCGGCATTTTTCTGGAACGTAACCCCCGCAAACGGCGAGGTCTGACTGTACACAAAATAAAGTAAACATGAATGCAAACTAAATTTTAACCAAGCAATAGCATCAAATTAACATTGTATGGTATGATATAAATTTTATTATTATTTTATACAATAACAGTACAGCTCTCACAAGCTTAGAATGCACTTTTAGAGATGGGGAAGGGTGCTACTGTTTATACTTTCAAATGTCAAAGTACATACATCGAAAGAAAATCTTTATTAGATTTATATTGACAGGACTGTCACTCAACATAAAAAAGTGTGAATAATTGAAAAATGTGTGATGTTATTAACCGCCACCGTTGAGTATAGTTCTGAGTTATGACTTCTCGAGTCTGGTTTACTAAGAAAACTATGTAGTTGACAGAAACGAAAAATGATGCGATGACAGTATATACCTCGTTCTTCAAATGTACAGTCGTGTTCATTAAAGTGTTGTACAGCGTTGGTGCTTTGTGACTATGAATTAATTACATAAAGTTCAAAAAAGTGTTTTACATACAAATAGTTTGAAAGTTTACCTGGTTAATGGTATAGTGTGAGCCTTTGTTGAGTAAAAGCGCAACTACCAATAAACTTATAACTGACTCTGTACAACACATTTTTGAACACAACTGTACAACGGCCATTTCTATGGATATTTTCAAATTTCTCTTATTAGTTCAAGAAGTTGCCGAGTGCCTTCTAAGCTGGGGCGAGCTGTAATCTTATATAAAACTATGAATTATAATTTATTATACACTGGTTACTACAATAGTAATATTGAATATTAAAAGGTGCTGTTATTTTCCTCTTACCCATCCAACTCATTTTAACATTTTATGTAATGGGATTAGTCGATCTTCAAATTGTAATTCATATTTTCCACAATTCAGTAGAGCGTCCAATTTACAATGTTTTCAAATGTAATTCCCACATTTCCTTTTGCCAGTCATTCTTAAATATATGCTCCAAATTTATAGCTGAAACTGTCTTCTTTCGAATTATCTTTTCTTATCAACTCTGCTTCAAAATGTTCAATTTTGCAGACCGAAACCTTACAAAACAATTATGTTTTTAATTAATTTAGTGTTAAAGACATAGTAAATTGCCGAGAATAGTTTCCAATTTCCATTAAATGCAATCATCGGATCAAACCACCGTAAGATGTATATTTCTGCCAACGTTTAAGCACCTTAGTGGCAAGTTATTGTAGTTATGAGATCAGTTATTTTGAGTAGTGTAAATTTACTTCAGTGGATATCAAATAACGAATTGTAAAATGTTATTTTGATTCTAGTGATATTTTGCTACTAAATGTTATGTACACCATTAAAAAAAAGCACTGGCAAATCCTGCTCATTAGTATCACAAATAGAGTGAATAAGGTATACGAGCCCAGTCACATATGAATTGGTAATTCATATTCTTTTTTGGGTATTTCGCCACTCTGCAAATTAAAATGATTAAATAACGTATTAAATAACGAACGTTTCGTTATTTAATACGTTATTTAATAATACCCGAAATACCCAAAAAAGAATACGAATCATTGATTCACGCCACAAAGAAGTTTCAGAGACATATGAATTGGACCAAAGAAATATGCAATACGTACTATTCTATTCTTCTGAATTAAAATTTATTAAGTTAATACATCACAAGAAAGAAGACAACTAAGTAAAACATGATTAAAAAAAAATATTCATCAGTCACGTTAGACAAAAATCCAGTACACATTTGAACTATTTAATGTTGCATCTACTCTGTCAAAGTAAATTCAATCACAATTGATTTTTCTGACCGTTCCACATTTTTAAACTACATTTCTAGTATGCGCGGTATTTGATAATGAGTGGCAATCATGACATAAAATATACAACATTAAAGGGCTTATGTGAAAAGCAGTTTGGGACTTGTCAAATTAGGCTGACATAGGGCCGGTTGCAGAAAGCAACGGTAAGTCTGGCGTTAGCTAACGCGACGTCAAAGTGAACAAAAACGAATCAAATCTCAAATGCTTATGGTAACTAATACATTAGTAAACAAAATTTGATGCGATTTTGTTCACTTTGACGCGATGTTAGCTAACACCAGACTTAACATTGCTTTCTGCAACCGGCCCATAATCTCTTTTTATGTGGTGCTTCAATAATCATGCTATTTGTTTGGATATTTCACTAATCCACAAAATGAAAAATATTAGAACCTGAACGTTTCAGAGAACAAATCTACTTCCGTTTTTAAAAACTAACTAATTAAATTCAAAATTAACTAGAAGAGCTTAGCTTATATTAGGCAGCAGTTTCAGTGCTAAAATAACGCACTGCAATCCCACTGCAGCCAGCGGTGACCACTGCTAACCACTATAAATTGAAATTACGCGCTTATTTAACAGTGCGCACAATTACTAACATTTTTGCACGTTGAAACGGCTAGTAAAACTCAATAGGTGAGGTTATGTACGCAAATGTTTGTTTAGTTTGCGATTTGTAAATGTGGGTATCTTCAGACAGTTCTGATTCAGATACAGAGGAAGTATTAACAAATTTGGCAGTACCCACAGAACAAAAAATTGACGCCCACCATCCACCAAAATTCCAATAGGTTAGAAATTTCCAACTGGTTGGTGGCTAGCGGTGACTTAACAGAACCAGCCACATATCATTACAGTAAATAGCTTGACACTGACAGTGTGGCAAAATACCCAAACAAATAGCATACTATTCTACATTTTTTAATACAGCTGTTGTAATATGTAGGCTGTATGAAAAACGACGCAAAATGGTCGCCGTTTGGAATTGGATGCACTGTCTGTACGAGAACTCTAAAAACTAAAATACAAGGAAACATGATAAAATTGAGTGAAAAGACAAGTTGATTTCAAGCCTATCGATTCTATTAGATAACATTTTTATTAATATTTTAAGACGAATAATAAATAAAAATATAGTAAAAAATCGAGAAACAAAACTTTCATTAATCTGGGAAAAACACAACATTGAGAAAAATGTATCAATGCAGTTAAACAATTATATATCGACACGACAAGCACAATTAAGTAGACTAATGACACAAAGTATTAAGATAAACAAGTATACTATACAGTGTGTTCCAGGATTGATGTTACAAGAGGTGAGATGGACTAAAAATTTTTGAATTTTATTTTAAGGTTCTGGGATTCGGTCCTGCTTGGTTAGAAAAGAATTTTAAGAATGTTTTCAGTTTTTGAAAAACAAGTAGGCCTTGACAGGGAAGTAAAAACTATTTTATTTTTAGGTAAACTACCCTTTTTGTTCATGATACAGCAAAATTTTATTAAAGAAAGTTGTTTAGAATAATAAATTATGGCCCTATACAAAATTTCAGAAAGATCTGTCGACTTATAAAAACCGTTATTTTTTAGAAAATTGTATTTTATTTTCAGGTAAACTACCCTTTTTGTTCATGATACGGCAAAATTTTATTAAGAAAAGTTGTTCATAATGATAAATTATGCGCCTATACAAAATTTCAGAAAGATCTGTCGGCTGTAGGCGCATAATTTATCATTATGAACAACTTTTCTTAATAAAATTTTGCCGTATCATGAACAAAAAGGGTAGTTTACCTGAAAATAAAATACAATTTTCTAAAAACTAACGGTATTTTCTAAGTCGACAGATCTTTCTGAAATTTTGTATAGGACAAACAACTTTTCTTAATACAATTTTGCCGTATCATAAACATAAAGGGTAGTTTACCTGAAAATAAAATAGTTTTCGCTTCCCTGTCAAGGCCTACTTGTTTTTCAAAAACTGAAAATATTCTTAAAATTTTTTTCAAGCCAAGCAGGACCGAATCCCAGAACTTTAAAATAAAATTCAAAAATGTTTAGACTATCTCACCTCTTGTAACGTCAATCCTGGGACACACTGTATACTGGGTTATTCAATTTTTAGACTCACCACTGACATTTCAAAAACTGTAAGAGATACAAGGTCAGTTTCATTAGAGCAATGTTGCAATTTCTAATGCTTCTTTTATTCAGACTTTCATACATTCCATTTCGTGAATTTCAGATTTATTCTTTTCAGTTTTTTGTTTGTTATTTACTAATATGGTCCTCAAAGTATTCTTTTCTTATTGACTAATGTTAACAAAGAGAAAAGAATGAATCTTTAGGAAATATTAGAAGATAAGAAAACCATATACCATTTCTTCAAAAATAAATTACATAAGGGTTGGCCATGGAACAAGTAGTCAACAGCAAGCTTTAGAATTTATTAACCGTTATTGTTGTCAGAAGTTTATATTGAAGATTCAATTAAGCTACAATTGTAATGGTTTTTTTTCGTTGCTTTGCAATTTAACGAAAAAAACGCCAGAGGCAGTTTTTTTCGTTAAATTGCCAAGCAACGAAATTCTCATTAAAATGTCAAGTTTACTTCGACAAAAAAAGCTCTCGTGTAATTATAAGTGAAAAAATGCACAATTTAGTACAGTGGGCTAAATATGTCAATTTAACCTAAAAACTACTAAAAGTATGTCATTTTGACCTAAAAATTACAGACAATCTACGGACTTGTCATTTGCCACAATCCGCTACGTTACGCTTCGCCTCGTTTCTCAAATATACTCGCACGATATACGCCACTTTAGCAGTCTGTTATGTAATATACCGGGTGTCTTAAAAAGAATTACATCTAGTATGCTTTGAATTTCCCATAATACAATCTAAAATTTTATTTGAAATTGGCAAAACTGTAAGTCTATGTCAAATTCGAAATTAGCAGGTTATGTTTTGCGTCAGTTTGTGTCAAAAATGACGCAAAACCTAACCTGCTAACCACGAATTTGACATAGACTTACAGTCTTGCCAATTTCAAATAAAATTTTAGATTGCATTATGGGAAGTCCATAGCATACTAGATGTAATTATTTTTAAGACACCTGTTACTATAATCTTTGCCGGGCTCCACAGCTCAGTGGTAAGCATTCTGGCTACTGATCTAAGGGTCGAGAGTTCGATCCCCGATCCCGGTGAGGTTTTTAAAAATAAAAAATGCGGATGAAAACCTCTACAGAATGCCATCATTCGGAAGTGATGTAAAGCCGTGGGTCCCATGTTACTACGATGTGTAGCATGTAAAAGATCCCTTGCTAAGGTTGGAACTCCTTAGTCTCGGCAAAATTCTAAGTAGGACAAAGGTACCTGGTACTCTGCATGCCTAGACCTTGTTCATGGGGTTGGCAAAAAGGGCCTATAAAGGCCTACTTGCTAGACTCGCTAGAGTCTCCCCAAAAATAACACTAACTAACTACTATATTCTTTTCATCCTTTACAAACTAATTTTTTCCCATAAAATCATGACTCATTCATTCTTACCTTGTGTTGTGATCAACATAATATCTGCGTCCATACATATCGTATCGCATCTCCCAGCCAGGGGGTAAGGGTTCATCTGAGCGGTTTTCTTCAACAGCTGGCTGAACATTTCCATTTGGGACAGTAATGGGGGGACCCAGTGGAGGCGGAGCTGTAACAAACGGCATACCTGGATGTTTATTTAGCTTAATCTGTCTATGTGGCTACACACCATTAGGGACATTATTGCTGTTCTGTGGTGAAGCTAATACAGTCTGTCGCTCCATGGAACCTCTGGCAGGAGTCGGTACAATGTTCTCAGTGCCATGCAGCCGCATTCTAGCTCGCACTCCATTCAAAACACTTCTATTGGAAGCGTATCACTGTTAGTTTGCCTAAAGGCATGTAACTGCTGCTAGGCCTGTTCATATTATGGTTTGCCAGTTCGATATTTAAACCATGCAATAGCGCAATGAGTTCACCAGTTTTCGATGGGGCATCGCTTTGTTTGTTATCACACATCAGATCTAATGTTAACTCTAAATTTTCGCATCTTCCATTGTAATGCGTTAATAGCTGGTATAGATCCAACTTCTTTTCTCCAACCACCGTGTCCTTGCGGAAGCTATTATGGTCGAGGACACTAAATAGCAACTTTGAATGAGGGGTAACAAGAACAGTGAACTCTTCATTCCATTTGGGTTGACAGGTTGTTTTAACGATTTCGGTACGGCGTGGACTCTTGCCGTCCACAGTGAACTCCACGTATGGACTTGGTTTCAGAAACCATTATTGCGTAAGTGGGCACACTCAACTGTACAAAAGGAACTAAATTAGTATTTGTTATATTCAATACACAGATTTTAAATTTAATATTTCATAGCATACTAATTAAACTTTCACTTCTAAAACCTTACTTAATAGAAAGTTATCCAAAATAATTTGAGCGGGTTGCATAACTATCTGATATTCATAAAAATCAGTGTTGAAGTACGTCATGACTTATAAAAAATTCAAACTTTTTGAATCAAATTTTTGCAGCAGCACTTAACTAAACTTTCCTTGTCTACTACACAGTACTAAATCACTAAAAAGGATCCCAAAAAAAATAACATAACTTTATTCAAACACCTAAATTAGATATTAATTAAACACATAGGTGTAAATATTACTATATCGCAGTAGTATTTATTGCTTGTTTAACATTTTCATTGGAAAAATTAATTTTCCAGCTTTTTCTACCCGTAGCCTGTTGCACTAACTAACCGTAAAGATTAAACAAAAATATTTTCACACCTCCAGAAGTTACTGCTGTTGTTAATTGCATTGTTACTTTGTGCTATAGGGTATACTGGTGCACAGTCTGTTTTGTAAGTGTGGCCAGAAGGATTTACAGCTCGACAGATATTAGTTTGCATGTCAACCTGTGTGGCACGAGAAAGAATGAGCACTAAGAGGAACAAAGATTACCTGAAGTTCGAGCCAAGCTGTTGCTCCATGGTATTCACTTTCTACTAGAATGTACCTGATGTTCACAGTTAAGTAACTTCATAATAAATGAGGTCTGTCGTTTCCTCACCACTTCGCCAACTGCGCATTGTTTACTTACATGTAAGTTAGTATCTGTCGAGCTGTACATGATAAAAATTACACATTGCATGTAATTACGTTGGCACACAATTTTTAAGCAAATTTTAATTTTTAGTAATAAGCCAAATATTTTCCTACAAAATATACACTGCTACAATAACATGAACATGTTTTATTTCATTACTTTGCCGTTAAAAGTTGAAATTATTGAACGAGAATAATCAAGATGGTTACAATGGTACATTGCTTATAGTGCGAGAGTTGCAAAATACACGAAAATTGGTTGGGATACTCTTTAGCAGCACAAGAAAAACATTTGGAGCAATTTCTTATCACTTTGCTGAATGAAAGTCGCTGGATCATGTAATTCCACTAAAATTTGATCTTTTATTTATAGATCGTGTACTGCAGCTACCTTTACCGTATTTTTTGTCATACCTTGTATATTCAAGTTTTGATCTTTATATACTTTTTTAAATATGCTGGTTAAATGATAATGATTATCATGAATATTGAAGTCTATTAAAATTATGTTTAAGCAGTAGTAGTAGTAGTAGTATATGATTATATAAATAATCGTAAACATAGCAAAGGAATAAGAACTGGATGTCTGTTATGGATTTTTTTAAATGAAAAATAGAAACATCAAAACAAAAGCATTTAAAATTGTGCTTAAAATAGTTTTTTTAAATTAACTCGTCATTTGGTTTTTGTTCCTTACAAGATAGGTCGGTTCTTTAGACATTCCTATTACTTTTTCATCTTCAATCCAATTCTGAAGTTAAAATTTTAAAATTCGCAGAGAGACAAACACAACAAAGTTTGCCTGCCATTTTGTTCATGTTGCTTATGAGATAAGAGGTTGGTCTTCAGATTTCAATTTTGTAAACCTTCAAAAAGAAACACTAAACACATTTAGGTAATAAATGATACTAGTGGAATGTTGCCAACCATCTGATGAATCTAAATCTTGTCAATTTTGGAATGTACCATTTTAGATATGCTTTATAATTAAATAATATTATAATACAAAGAAGAAGTGTGTGAGCGGATGGCCCCGCGAGCAAATGCTTGCTTCTCAGACGGCTGGCCCAGGTTCAAATCCCGGCGGACGTTAAAGGATTTTAAAAATCGTACGCTCCCCGACTACCACGCTAACACCTATGGTAGTCGCTAACCCCTAAACAAGAACTCTTCCTCATTTTCGACGACAAGGCTAGCCACCGGCTAAAGTGCAGAATCCAGGGCCAATTCCCCTCTTTTTACTTGCTTCACATATTATTTCCAGCGTACATATATCAAACAAGTAGAGACACTCATGCCAAACGTTGATACCTGTCTAAAGTGCCGGGGACAGTAACTCGGGGGGTATTTCTAAGCTTCACTATCAGATGGCAGCACAAAATTCTACCAATCAGAGCCAGCTACTAGCTCTGCTACCAATCATATGTGATAAAGTAGTGGCGCCATCTGTTAGTACTATCGGAAAGTACCCCCCCCCCCCCCCAGGAGCCGTTCAAGGTCATCGAAATCGGTATTTTGACATCGAAGAAACCGACAGTGAGCGTCTCTACTTGTTTGATTTATGTACATTGTCATTTCAGTTAAGGTTACTAGAGAAAAAACGGTTAATAATAATTAATATTGGCCCCGGATTCTGCAGTTGTTAAAGCTTTTTGTCAGCGATTGTAAAATAAATATCATGAAAGATATCAGCTAAAATATAATATAAACAGATAAATATCTATCAGTTCGGATTTTAAGCCAACAGTAATTAACTGAATACTAATCTGTCTTTGTAATAGTATATTACAGCCCGAGATGGGAAGTGTTTCATTACTGTCGAGAGATTAGTTAGCTGATTGAGACGCAAAGCGTCGAAGTCAGCTATTATCTCGAGACTAAGAAAACTTCTTGTCGAGGTTTGTATACTATTTTATTCGCAACCACTTTATTCTAAACAATAATTGGAAAAATTATTATATTATGATACGTCAGGGTGTGACGCGCATGAATGAATCAACGAGATTCTCAGTGTCCCTACCTACTCAGCGGTCGGGAATGTACTTCCCGCACTTGAGCGGGAAGTGAGTGCGGGAAGTAGCGGGCTGAAATGTACGACTTCCCCACTCAAATGAGGTCAGGAATGTTAACATTACATATATGGTTGCGAATAAAATAAATTGCACACATGCACAACTGTTAAAATAAATTTTTTAATCAACTACTTTCTTATAATCTGATTTTTTAATAAGTTCTGGCAAATTTCAGTTGTCATGTGGTTATCTGTATCTATTTACGTAAGATCTCTTTTGTTATCGTAACATCGTCTTTCTACTTATATTCTTTCTTCTTACTACGTCTGATTGATTTTAAAATAAATTGAAACATCAACATTAAATATAATTGGTGTTTCTTAACCACCTCCGAGCAGAAATGTATGATTCTCAATGTTTGAACTTTCACATTTCCAGTGAAAACCACTACACTACATTTAATGAACAGTTTCAGAAAAAGCCCTTTTCACCAATGAGTGTTAAATTTGAATATAATATTGTTATTTAAAGCTGGTTGTACACAGCTCAATTTTATTTGAAATTAAATATATGCATATCTACGACAGTGTGTAAAATTGACTTTTAATTGGCAGTTTTAAGTTTACGACTGCTTAATAACGAGTGTTCGTTAGTTCACGTCGTCAGTAGCAACGTGTTTTAAAATTTTTAACCAAGCAAAATTACGACCGGTGGCTAGTAATCCTAATTTACATTTAAAATTTTTTTTTTTATATTTACCATGATTCTAGATTCTATCGTAGATAAAATATTGTACGATACATGTGTAAAGCATCTTTAGTCACTCGCACTCACCTATTTTAACTCTGCCCCACTTGTGACTAAAGACTAGCTTTACGCACTTGTATTGTAACTTACTATTAATGCTACCGAGTCTCTAACTTGCAATGTGTAAAACTGGTTTTGCACAATCAACGCCGTCCCAGTAATTTGATTTATGAATCTGTACACATTTCATGTCAACACAGACACTCAATAGTTATCTAAAATACATATTAATCGAAGTTATGGAGCCTGTATGACATTAAAGCAAATGACAGTTAATTCTGACAGCTGTAAGTTTAAAACAAGTAGTAATATGACTTAAATCATAAATTTAAGTTGTGTTAACAAGCACAGAAAAAAACAACGTAATTTTAGCATATGGTCAGGGCCGTAACTAGGATTGACAAGTTGGCACCTGCCAAGGGCGCAAAATCGAAGTGTTAGTACATTTCAAGGGCGTCAAGACATGACCTGGAAGGGCGCAAAATTGAATTACGTTCCTTAATATCATTTAAAAAAATATGTATAACTGAAATATACGTGGTATACAAATATGACCACATATGGTCTAGCTGAATAGAAAACGGTTCACCCATGCGAGATATAACAGAAGCTAGGCAGGGTACTTTGATAGAATCTTTTTGGAGACCCGTTTTGCATGCCTACCTGATGGTCCAAGAATTTTAATTGTTGACAATTTGGCAAGTCACATTTTAAACAATATCAAGTTCCTGCTATTACAACCAAATAACACTCATATGATTCAGTCGTTGGATGTGATTCGTTTTCGTCAAAAGGTTTGGCAGAAAATTTTACAATGGTATAAAGGAGTAGTTCGCAAGGATGTGTTTCCACGCCCTTTAAATCAAGCATTAAAACACTTGCATTGCAAGAAATGTTTAAGAATGCCAGATATGGGAAAGAAGGTTCAACTGTAAAAAAAGGAAAAAGCAATTGAATGTCCATCCCGGAAAAGTGTCTTCGGAAATCCTTGCTCAGGAACACAAGTCATAAAATGAGAAAAATGGAACAAAAATGACAAATGAAGAACACGCTCAAAATCAGGAACATCAAATCTGAAAATTAAACCAAAAAGAACACAGCAAATGAGGTCTTATCCAGGGTTGCAAAAACTCAGTTTTTTCAGAAATCATCTGCCCGCCGGGTTTTTTTTCCAGGTTTTATTGGGTTTTTTCGTGATTTTCTGTTTTTCGGATTTAGGTATCCTATGTAAAAATCTGAATGAATATTAATTTTATTTTTAGGTAATTTGTAATTTACCTATAAATATGCAAATAAGCATTCTTTAAACATGTAAATGGGGTTATACGTAATACTTAAAAGTAGGTTATCAAATTATGTTCTACAATAAGGGGTTTCCACTGTCCACTGATTCTGAGAACTTCCTTCAAGGGGATTCCCTCATTCAATGATTTAGAAAATTAGATGTGGTCATCACACAACTTTCTTTTACTACTTGTAAAATTTTAATTTTGTGACTTAAAATCGATACTTCCTAAAAAACTTTTGACAAAAGTTATAGTTAATTACTTAATATTAAAACAGTTAGTAAAAAATACCACTTTATTGTAAATAGGAATTGTAAAAATGGATTTGACAGTTTTTCAAAACTGCCGTTAAGCTAATAATAATAATAATAATACAATGCGGATAAAATCTGTTGCCATGACAGCGGCTGGGAAATGACTACTTCCACCCGCTGTCATGGTAACCTATTTCCCGCCCGGGGTGGGCAGTAGACTATACTTTCTACAAAATAAAAACGAAAATTGTAAATAATTGCATAATATATGATTGTGTTCTATGAAATTAATTTTTATTAAACGATTACAAAATTTCCACACAAAACGGAAAAACAAGAGTAAAGTGCCACTTATGGTTGCCTCATTTTAACCAAAAATCAATTGACCCTCTGAATTTATATTAGAAACGATTTTCAGGTCAATCCATTAGTTGACAGACAGACTCACAGGCTGACAGACATCACTTCGAAAACTGCAAAAATCACTAGATTGAAAAAAATTATGAAAAATTGTTATTAATGGAAGATTTTATACCACCTACAGCTTTAGAATACTTTTTTTGTCAATTTTTGAAAAAACCCAGATTTAGTCTAAACTCGCGGGCTTTTTCGGGTGGGGAAAATCATCCCAACCATGGTCTAATCCGAAAATGAAATTGAAGAAGCATCAAATATTCAACCAAAGAAAACACCAAAACCGAAAATCAAACGAAAGAAGCAAACAAAAAATGAGGACGATGACATCTGGGAGAAGTTCGTAACGAAGAAGCGCCTTTGGTCCTGAAATTCTAGCGATAATGGATACAGAAAATTCATCTCCTTATTACTCATCTGATACACAAGAAGATAAATTCCAAGAATTGATGCTACGATGAGGACACTTATAATGGAAATGACAACCAACAAATAACAGAAGTTGCATACGGCAATAACAAAAACCAAAGACAAACAGATGAAGCTGTGTGACACTAATGATAATAAAAAAGACTTCGTAATCGACGAAGAGTGACAACAACCCAATCGACTCCAAGCCTTACACCTCACGGTAGAAAGGCTCAGGATTATGTATGTATGTAATCGTGCAAACAAAAAAATATCTTTAAACAATTTGTAGCTCAAATTATGGCAATCGAAAACAGTGGCTACATTTCCTCATACTTGAGAAGCCACTCAAAAGTCATCAATGCTTTCCTTTTCCTATGGAAAAAATGTATCATTCGTCAAAAAAACATAATTAAATTACCAACAAATTGCAGCAGTCAGTCATACTAAGAAGGGGTGCAATGCAGTTCTCTGGGATATTCCTAAAATTTACATAAATTCTGCAGGTATTCCATTAAGGAATTTATTTCTTGTTGTGTTAATCAAAATAAACATATGTTTTGACAAGCAGTTGTTTTTAAAGCAAAAATATTAATTTTGTGAGAAAAATTTAAAATTTTATCAATTTTTTGCTTTTTTTCTGCTTATATTTGATCCGTATACACTTAAAATTAAATAAACCAATTTCTATCATTTTTTCTTAAATCTGAACAGATACGAAGGTACTCAAAATTGCTAAATGCTCTGTCTAGGGTCCAAAGAGTTATATTTTTTTTTTAAGATGCAACATGTCCTCATAGTTTTCCAAAATGTTATCAAGCACCACGTTTTAGCTACCTATTTTTATACTTAGTTTACATGTAGGTATGTCTGTAATGTATCGATGGAATAAAAATTTTATACTTCATACTTTAAGGAGGGAGGTGCCAAATTTATACTCGCCAAAGACGCATTATTGACTAGTTACAGGCCTGTGTATGGTGAATGCCTTAGAGGTGCAAATACAGCAAAAAGTACACTTCGAAACTATCAAATTTTTCAAAGACAACTTCTTACTCTTATTGCAGAGTGAGAGCCTGTCACTACCACACACTGAGTGCAGTTTTATAAGCCATTTTACGCCACGGCCAGGGGAAGTGACTAACCTACCTCTTGAATTAGGAAGAATGCCCTTTCAGAGGAGTTACGACCACCAAAAATGTTCCTATGATGGCCAGAAAGCATAAAATGTAACCGTTGCCAAGCTGTGAGGTTCAAACTCACTACCTGCCAACTATAAGCGCAAATGCTTTACCAGCCAGTCACATGCTTTTGGCAACGTGAATTTTTTAATGTGTCAAATATAAATGTTATTGTAGATAAAAGAAATCTTCAGTTCAGTCAAACATACAGCTTTGTATTTAACTTATACAAAATGAGACTCTATTTGGCTCGTCCTCTAGTCTAAAATAGACTATGTACTTGATCCATAAATAGCTATTATAAAAAACACTAAAATGTCTTTGTTTCTAGAATGTGGTAAGGAAAGTTTAATGCAAATGGAATTTTTTAAATAGCTTTATCAAATATTTTAATCATCATAGGCAAGTCAAGTAGCTAATTTTTTAAGAAATTAATCTACCTTGAGCTAATTTTATTTCAAATTTTATTTTTTTGTACATAATGAGAAAGTTGTCAAGGGACCAAAAACCAAACCCAGTGGTTGTCATGAAAACAAAATCACTGCTTTATGCGCTGTTTTGTTATTTGACATGTAATTATCAATCCAGCAATCAAATGTTTATGTATACATAATGAAAAAAACAGGTACTACAATTGACGGAAGCAAACATGAGAGCTACAGTCAGTTTTAGCATAGTCAAGTAAAAAATATTAGTGTTGTTAAACTTGAAATAAACACTTTGGCAGTACGTAAACTATAATAACAATGTAAAACCATTACGTGGCACTATGCAACTTTAATAATTACTCAAAACAATTCAAACAAAATAAATTAACGTGCTCGAAATAAACACAGAATCTGTCTTCACAAACGAGATATTAACAAACAACTATACTTGACGTAACATTGATAACTTTTACCTCTGAATGTAATGAACTAGTACTATCGAGTGTGATTGGTTGAATATCTAACCGCTAAAAATATTTAAAATTAAATTCTTGTATTTCGCATTATCATGTTTACTTCGGTGCGCTGTGTAAAACTAAAAGTATAATAATAGTGTCATTTGAAAAAAAATAGAAAAGAATGCTCTGTAGGATAACCACTGTAGTGACAACTTTGTATTAAATAAAAACTACTTCAAAAACGCATAAAATGAAAAGCAAATGAGTCACCTCTTCAATTTTTTGAATATGAAAGTTCAAAACATAATGCTTCTAGATTTTATTAGACAAAGCAAAAAAAAAACAAATATCACATATAGATAACTTTATAACATTATTTTAACATACAAATTAACTAAAGTGAAGTACAGTAACATTTTCTGTTCAGTTGCTATACTTAAGCACCTTGAACTAAATTTTAACGTAAACAATTAAAATGATAAAAAAAGGGAAACTTATTTCATACTAAAGAACAAAAGATTTTTGTGTAAGTTACATACCCGATCTCTGCACCATATAGTTGATAACTTAGATAATTTCACTTAAAACTATGACGCATTCATGTCACATGACTATGTGTGAGGTAATAAAGAGCGAAAGATAAAATATTCATAGAGCTGATAAAAATGACTGAACTTAAATGTAGACCAAACAGTACTGAGATAAGAAAAGCAAGATAGTTGTTTTATTACAATAAACATAAAAAATGGTTTATGATCCTAAAATGTATAATTAGCTAAAGTTTTAATGGAGTTACACTAGGTACCTGCTAATTCTGACATTTACACAAATGTTCATGAGAACTGACAACTCGACTCTACAAATATAATAAAATGTTAAAAATGTATATGTATGTATGTATGTATTATTGTTAACCTCGTTTTACCTTACACAGATATAAAATTAGGATTTATCAAGTAACCGTGTTGCAGCCAAGAAATCATTGCATGCACTTACAATCAACACATTATCTCAACAACACATTCAACTGCTACACCCGTCTGTCGATTCTTTGTTCCAATTTTACTAGAAGTTATTTTTATTGTACTTTATGTCCTTACAAGTGCTAAATGTTGTTGTGAACTCCAAGCTTTAAACTTTCAGAAAACGTAGCTGACGTACTTGTTTCTACCTGATCTGATATTTCTTATCTTAAACCATCAATTGTTACATACTGTTGGAATGCGTTAAACATAATTAACGGTAGGTATTTAGTCTATCAATAAAAAATTGAACTGAAAGAACTAATATACCTACTAAATTTACTAAACGGAAATTTACACTGTTATAATGGTTGAAATTATCACACAGTCCTATGTACGTAACTATTCCACTTACTTGTTATGCTGAGCTGATGAAACCCCGGTGTAGTTCCTGACGCCTCAGCCATGTCTTCGTTTGTCAACTATCAATCATCGAAAATCTAAACATACTTCAAATTAGGTTGAATTGTTACACGATGATAAAGCAAATCCTAACAAATTTGCTAAGCTCCAAGAAAAGGCAGTTTCTAAACACAACTCTCTTCTGTTTATTTACACCTGAGCGAGCAGTGGGTACTTTTCTTTAGTTGCATAAGACACATGCACTTTTCTACACCTGAACGGCCAATGTTAGTAACAAGGTAGTGAAGGACAATTTAAAGATAGGGAAGATGATAAGTAGTTTTCTTATCTGATAGTCTAGGTAATGAATTAATGGGAAATACGTAAAAAAGCGATGTCAATTAATGGCAACCAAGCACGAAAATTTCGACGAGCACAAACATCTTACCTTGCAATAATCTCGAACGAAGTAAGCTCTCCTTAATTTTGTCACTTTCTCGATTAATTACCGTAAAAGTCATATTTTGCGAATGAAACGATTTATTAGCACCACTTGACACAAAATTCCACCTCCATCGAACGGTTCAGTTTGGCAACTACAGACTAAAACTTTTTGACTTTTGACGGCGCCATAGGGCACACGCTCATTTTAAGTTCAGTACTAACACGAATAATTTAAAAATTAATTAAACATAATATAACAATATTATACGTCAAACTGTCAGAAGCTTAAAACTTATTAGTTGACAATGACAATTTATTCTGGTTAGTTTTGTTTTTACATATTGGCATTCACAGATGGCAATCCTGAAAAACATCATCTAAACATAACCTTTACAAGCAGAGTTGTCACGTTGTTGTCACTTCGGGAAAAATATTTTTTCAGACAGCAATGGTTGTAACCGGAGAGAAAAATGTGGAGTACTTGGTAGTCGATACAACCGCATTTATTCAAAATGCTCAATTACAAGTAAGTTACAATTATTGAAATTAACTAACAGACTGCGTTTACGTATTCACACACGATTGTTATAGAATGTGGGGCAACATATTACAACTTGTCAAGAAGTAGTTGATGAAATCACAAACAAACGACAACTGCGTCGTCTTATCGTACTACCATATGATTTGGAAATTAAAAATGTTGATCCAGAGTACATCAAAATTGTTACAGAGTTCTCAAAAAAGACTGGCGATTATCCTAGTCTCTCTGCAACTGACATTAAAGTCATGGCACTCGCTTATCAGCTAGAAAAGGAGCAGGTTGGCATTGAACATCTGCGCAGTGAGCCTGTAATGCAGCGAACTGTTAATGTTATAACACACAAATCAAAGCCCGAAATCAATGCCGATGTTACTGGTTTTTACTTTCCAGGCAAAGATCAAAACTTGGTAACAGGTAGTGGCAGTGATGGTGTTATAAATCAAGAAGTAAATGCAAATGATGAATGTGTAATCAATTCGGAGGAACTAGATGAAGAATTATCAGAAAAATTTAAAACGCTAGATTGTACAGAAGGTTTAGATGAAGATGATCAAAATATCTTAGTATCCGTTAAAGATACCAGTCCTGAAGAAATTGAAGAATCACCAACAGGTGATGATACATCAAGTGAAGACACTGATGATGACGATGCAGGATGGATTACACCTTCAAATGTACAAAAAGCCAAGAAACAACTAAATTCAGAATTAATGGAAGAAAAATCGGTAAAAGTTGCCTGTATGACCACCGATTTTGCAATGCAAAATGTCTTGAAACAGATGAATTTAAATGTATCAGCCCTAGATGGGCGTATAATCAAGCAACTACGGACATATATTCTGCGGTGCTATACATGTTTTAGCACCACCAGTGTAATGACAAAGCTTTTCTGTCCAAAATGCGGCAACAAAACTTTAAAACGTGTAGGTGTATCTCTGGATGAAAATGGTAAACAGCAAATTCACATTAATGGTAGACGACCATTAACTGGACGAGGAAAGAAGTTCTCGTTACCTACAATCAAGGGTGGAAAACATTCTAATAATCCCGTTTTGGTGGAGGATCAACCAATGCCTGATCAAAGACCAACGCGATTAGCAAGGACTAAAAATAATCCAATGGATGATGATTATATTGCTGGTGTGTTTATATTAGCATATTGTTGACAATGATGATGATGATGATTAATTAATATTTTTAGGATACTCGCCATTTGTGATGAGAGATGTTACATCAAAATCAGCTCAACTTAAAATCAGGCCAGCGACAGAAGTTAAACACTGGATGAGGAAAAATCCAAATGAAGCAGTTCGTCGACGCAAAAAGTAAAGAATTAGTTTAATAAGTTATAACACATCTCTAATCATTTGTTATTTTATAAATGATAAATAAAATGTATTTCAAAAAATATTAATAATATTATTGGATTAAGAATGTATTAAGCCAAAAAACGTAAAAACTCCTATTTAATGCACTTTAACAGCACTGATTACTTGTTCATACAGCTATATGGTTTGTAAAACTGCATGAATTCTACATCAAGATGTGAGTGGAAATACTGTATTATAAATTTGAAGGTGCATAAGAAATTTTGAAGTTTGTCTAAATATCCATTTTTACATAATTTGGAAGTACAGGCAGACCTCGCCGTTCGCGGGGGTTACGTTCCAGAAGAATGCCGCGAAGCGCAAGTAAACAAATAAATGATAAAAACGGGGTTAGGGAAATGATAAAAACGGGGTTAGGGTCCATAAACTAACATGTGAGCAAACGAACATGAAATCAAGCTTGGCTTTGAAATATTTGTTTTATGAATAATAAGTTGGTGCGACTGTAAATCTATGTCAAATTCGAGGTTAGTAGGTTAGGTTGTACGTCAGTGTGTGTCAAAACTGACACAAAACCTAACCTGCTAACCTTGAATTTGACATAGACTTACAGTTACTGCGTTCAGAAAGGTACCTCTGACAGCTGTTTCCTCGAGATCGTTCATTCATCTCACTTCCACCCGCGCCGATGGCTATTATCGATCTCCTTCTACGAACGATTTTGAGGAAACAGAGCGGTCAGAGGTACCTTTCCGAACGCAGCTTATGTCAGCAACATATTATTCATAAAACATTTCAAAGCCAAGCTTGATGTCATTTTCGTTTGCTCACATGCTAGATTTATTTATTTATTCAAGTTATAATTTTACAATTTATTTCAGGTCCAATTTGGTAATATGAGATTCAAAGGAATAGGCTCGATAAGTGTGTTTACAAGTTCGTGATAAATAATGTTATTTAGGTGTTCATGACATAAACCGCATACGTCTGCTTTATTTACTTAGTGTGTGAAAGTTGAAACAGTTAACGTTGACAATTCCATCCCTGAACGGCAAAGAAAAGGGAGCACATAAGTGCCCCGCATAAAATCAAATCTGCGAACAACAAAGTCTGCCTGTACCTAATTTTTATACATTTTTACTTCACCACTTATTGTTATGGTGTATTATAGCATATAGAGTGAACCTAACCCAAGTAGATTATTTTAAAAAAGCAACCTTCCATAATTCGCTGACATTAAAAATATGCTGTAATATAAAAGGGTGTTTAGTTACTCGCTGATATAGGCTGCACAGCTTGTCGATCGCTGCGCTGCTTTTGTAGATCTTTAGCGGGGTTATTTATGAATGCTACACGTGGCCATGTATCCGCTATACACTTAGATTCTGTGCCCAATAAATAAATAATAAATAGCTAACAGCTTCGCTTGCATAATACCATGTTTTAAATTAGAAATTGCAAAGCACCAGTTGAATATTCAGTTTTGGGTTTTACATGTAGATATGTAAAACTCAGTAGCAGGTAAGTGTGTAATGGACGTTTTATGTTATTGATTTAAACTGGTTATTTGCTGATCGCATTTTTTAATCTTTTGTTTTTAAAATCTCAAATCATGACAAGCATGTCACATCTCAAATAATTCTCGCTTTTGTATCCTTGCCATCGGTTATAGAACCACTATACCAAAATTTCGCACGCCACCACTGCGTTACTCATTAAAGTGCAAAGTGCACATAAAACTTACCCTTACATATTGGTTTTTAATGGGATCTTCCCTTTTTTGTGCGGTCATGTCAGCAACTACTACCAGAACGCAGTTTGTTCTGTTTTCTACTTTCCATGTGTTTTTTTTAAATTTAAAGTTGCAGATAGACTGCCAAGTTACTTGCGACAAATGTCGCGCAATTGACTTGCTTTTGTGTTTATACTATCCGCAATACTTACTAATATACTTAAAAAATAATGTTCGTTGTATGAAGGGAACAATAAATATTATTATTATTATAGTAATCTCAGGATGTTTAATACATCTTCAGCAACGTTTTCTTCCCATCTTTTCTTGGGTCTTCTCTTCTTCCTACCAGTGCTCTTTTAGGGGTTCCTGCGTCATCTATGACATGTCCAGCCTATCACGGTATTTCAATTGTTGGTTCTTCCAGGTGCTGATACAACTCATAGTTGTATTTTCCACATGCCGTTTTCATTTATTGATCCCAGTATTTGTTGTTTTTGTTTTAAGATTGTTCTCCACTTTAACAGCCTTTTGATTGAAAACCCATGTTTTGCTGCCATAGCATAATACAGGTCATATTGTTGTCTTATATATTCTAATTTTTGTGTACCTGTGTATATCTGGAATTTTTTTAAAATTCTTCAGTTATGGTTAATGGGTCCATCAGTTGGTTTTGATGTATGCTTCAGTATTTGCCATTGTCATTCTGACAAGCCTTATTAGTTTGACGGGTATGTCAAACTCTAACATAATCTGATATCACAGAATAAACACCTGACGGACTCAAAAGCGACATTCCCGGCGGCGCCGAGTAGCCAATTTCAGCTATGGTGACCATAATGAAAGACAGTAGATCAAGAATAATATGTTGGTGGCACTGTAAGTCGATGTCAAATTCGAGGTTAGCAGGTTAGGTTTTGCGTCAGTTTTGACACAGATTGACGCAAAACCTAACCTGCTAACTTCGAATTTGACATAGACTTACAGTGCCACCAACATATTATTCTTGATCTACTCTCTTTCAATATGGCCTCCATAGCTGAAATCGGCTACTCGAACATTAAAGGCGCCGTAGCGGGTGTCGCTTCTGAGTCCGTTGGGTGTTTGGGTCATGTAAGCATAAGGAGTTGGTAAACTGCACTTTATAGAAGGAATTGTGAACATTAGTAAGTACCATCGGGAGCATAGAAAAGTGAACGTAAAGTTTTAGTTATAGTTACTACCATTTTTTGTTAATTGTAAATTTGACAAAATCGTAACAGTTTGTAAATGGTATCTATTTGCTACTGTAGTAACCATAACTAAACGTTTAATGTGCAATAATAATGTGAACGATTTCTGTACACATTTCATAGCAGGGCTGTCCAACTTCAAGCGGCCCAAGGGCCACTGTAAATAATTTGAAGGTTATGAGGGCCGCATCATAAAATGTCTCGCATGCGACTTTGTGAGTGATTTGTTATAAATATAGAACGTGTATATTTGAATACTAATTTTTATTTATTCAAGAAGCTTAGGTTACATTACAAAAAGCATTGATACATAAAAGAGGTATACAGGGTGTTTCCTGAGGTGACCGACAAACTTACACCATGTGTCCTAGAGGTGATTCTAAACAAAAAAATTCGTATTCACTTTAGGTTAATCCCTTTCCATTCTTGAGATACCGACAAAAGGAAAAAATACATCAATTAATGTAAATTTACATATAGAGATAAGTAAGCTAGATAAAATGACATTTGTTGATAAGTAAGAACTGTCAAGGTAATCATTAATTAACAATTGACAACTAGAAGAACTAAACACTACTAAAAAACAAACAAAAACAGGGGTCTGATCGTTACAGCATTATTTGCGTTGGTGGCAACTGCCGGACCACAGACAAGAAAGAATGCCAGACTGAGACAGCGGACAAGACAATCCTAGCAACGGAGGTGGGCGGTAATGTTTCCTAACACAATGTTGCCAGATAAACTGAAAATTCTTTTACTAATGATATATTTTTGTACCTTTGTCCTATGTACTTATTTTTTATTGTTATACTTGAATTTTTGAGCCCATGCGTGCACGTCATCAATCCGCCTTTTAGTAAGGTTTTCGGTACCAACATTTGAAAAATATAAAACTGCTCTTTTTTTCAATAAAATAATGATTAAAATTGCTTTTGCTAATAATATAGCTTCATATATTGCCATAGCCGTACCTTTTTTGTTTTCATATTTCATAATTTCCATGAACAATAGCAAAATGTATAATACGTCGGGGTTCTTTGTGTTTTCAAGTTTTGCTCAGGGAATTAACACGTACGCATGTCGCTTTTTAAAACGACTTACTTGTTACAGTGGTTTTGACAGGTGTTGACAGTGACATATAGTTTAGTTTTGTATTTTAAAAATCCGTTGTTTGCATAACGAACATTGCGAACAAGTTATACTGACATTTTTCCACTGCTACAAATTACTTTGCGGAAGAGTTTAGTTGCTGGAAACGTATGGGGAACTCTAAGCTAAAATGTCGACAGCCTTGCCCAGAAAGTCAAAAGAGCTTGTTGCCGCTTTGATAAGCCATTTTGAACGAGAACGAGACAACGGTGGTGTACTTATACCGCTAACTGCTGTGAGAGAAGTAAGTAATTTACACC
Source organism: Agriotes lineatus (assembly GCA_940337035.1). NCBI lineage: Eukaryota > Metazoa > Arthropoda > Insecta > Coleoptera > Elateridae > Agriotes > Agriotes lineatus. The sequence continues at coordinate 69,292,425 of OW679198.1, forward strand.
TGTAATATAATATTTCGTACTATACTGACCAACACTCTAATGGTTTGGTGTTACAGAGAGTTGTCAATGCTTTAAATTTAAGCATACGAACAGTCTGTTCTATTTCGCAGACCTGCAAATCTGGTGAACTTCTGCGTAGCCATAAAAACACAAAAAACCGAGACAAACCTGTAAGTGACGTCAACGATTTCGATCAGGTTGCGAATCATAATGCTGTATACACCATGGTTCAAAATAGTAAGTTGATACACCTATCATCATAAAGGACAAAATAGCCGAAAAACGCCGCCTCAGGCAGCGATGGCAACTTATCAGATCGGACCTCGACAAACGAGAGTATAATAGGGCCAAAAAAACATCTAAAAAAACTCCTTATTCAACATAAAAATCAAGGAATACAGAACTACCTTGAAAATCTCAGCGCAAACAAACAGACTACTCGCTTTGGAAAGCAACGCGAAAAATAAAAAAACAACCCCACACTTAGCTCCTATCCAACAGGAAAACGGTAGTTGGGTTCGCAGCAACAAAGGAAAGGCCGATGCCTTTGCTTAATATCTCACCAAAGTGTTTACACCCTTCCTTTGTCAGCTCCCGGACGAAGATGCCAAAGATCAACACAAAGAAATCTCCAGGATATGACCTGATCGCTTTATCAAACAATTACCAACTAAAGCTATACACATCTGTATAATTCTATCCTCAGAATCCGGCACTTCCCAAGTCAAGGGAAAGCTACGCAAATAATCATGATTATGAAACCTGGTAAACCACCACGGAAATTACATCATACAGGCCCATAAGCCTACTCCCCATTCTGTCAAAGGTCCTTGAAAAATTGGTTCTGAATAGATTAATGCCAATTTTAGACGACCAAGAACTAATCCCTAACCATCAATTTGCCTTCCGTAAACAACATGGTACCGTGGAGCAGGTGCACATAATAACGGACAAGATATGCAGAGACTTGGAGGGAAAAAGATACTGCTCTGCAGTGTTTTTGGATGTCAAACAAGCCTTCGACCGAGTTTGGCATCAAGGCTTATGTTACAAGCTCAAAAAATACCTACCCTACCAGATGTTTGAACTTCTGAGCTCATACATAACAAACAGGCACGTTTTGATAAAATACAAAGATGAAAATACAACATTACACCCTATCTCCTCTGGCGTACCGCAGGGCAGCACATTGGGCCCCATCTTATATTTAATATACACTGCTGACCTACCCACATCGCGTCTAACAACATCAGCGATCTACGCAGACGACATGGCCATTCTAGCCTCTCACATCAATCCACAAGCCGCCTCAAAGTATCTCCAAGCTCATCTCAACAAAATCCAATGGTGGGCCAACAAATGGCGAATCAGAGTGAACGAAGCTAAGTTCCAACACGTAACCTTCACTATGAAAAAAGAAAATTGCCCTCCAATAACACTCAACGGACATCAACTACCACACTCAGAGGCAGTCAAATATCTGGGTCTCCACATTGATAGGAGACTAACCTGGAGAACCCACACATTCACAAAGCGTAAGCAACTCGGCCTTCAACTCCAAAAGTTATTCTGGTTCATCGGCAGAAAATCTAAACTATCATTGGAAAATAAACTCTTAATTTACAAAATAGTTCTTAAACCAATATGGACTTATGGGATCTCCCTGTGGGGTACTGCAGCTACTTTCAATTTGGCAATGCTTTATCGGTCCCAAAATAAAGTACTAAGAATGATCGTTGACGCGCCATGGACGTCCCTAATAATGTGAATTTAAGTTATCTACAAATTCCCACAGTGAAAAGTGAAATTAAAAATTTCAATGCGAGATACAAAGACAGACTGACCGTTCAAGTTTTCAAAGTACTGATTTTCTGAGATAGTTTGGTCACTTAATTTTACATTAATTGATAGCTATCAACGTTTACAATAAAAATGTTATGTAAATTAATATGATGTCTTTAGTTTTCCTGTTATGGTTTTTTCTTTCATCTTTAAAATATTAATTTAATATATTCATTAAATTCTAACTGTTAAAGTTGTATTTTATCTTTTACTTCACGTTAAAATGCAATTTTATCGTCCACACGATAAAAAATTACATATTCACATTGTTGGCTGCCAAACTATGTGACATTCGAAATTTGCAGGTTAAATTGTGTCAAACAACGTACTTTTAGTGACTGTATAAGGTTCATATAAACATACTAGGATATGATGTCATCAATATGTTATTACGTGCACGCACGGGCTCAAAAACTTAGGTTTATCAATTATTTATAATGTATTATTATGGTACACATAGGTCACTTATTAAATAAAAATTAAAAGAAATAAATTTGGAAGATTAATACAATCAAATTTAGAAAATTTTGAATAAGATTGTTGGTTAAGTTGAATTGAGTAATAGAAATTAAATTTGAGACAATTTATAATTAATTGTGTGAAGTTATAGCAATTGAGTATTCAATCAGGGTGGTGAAAGTTAATATGAAAGATAAGGTAATGTTATCATGCGACATATATGCTTACTACTAGAATATAACATGTTGTAGGTAAAACTCAGAACATTTAATTTAAAAAAGTGTGCATTAATAATTCTAACTAGCATAATTTTAAAATTTGTTTAAGAGAGTGATAATAACAAACTTATAAAATGTAGACATATTTTTGAAAAAATTATTTTGTATTAATAAAAACTGGAAATTTAGCCTTTATTTGTATAAATAATTTGGTTGAATACAAATAAAAAGATTTTTAACAAATCTGCGAGGTGAAATTAAGTGAAAATATAATTATGAAATGATACAAGTGTGCAGTCATTGAAAAGATAATGGAATATGGTTTAATTAGATGAAAGTAAGAAGAATAAAATAATATTTAATTAGAATTGGATGATTTACTACATAAAAGGAATAAGTTATACTAATTACTGGATTTGGCGATTATACGGAGGACGGATCAATCATTTGAAGGGAGTTGCCAGTGTAGCTGATTGATTTGGGTTGGTTACTACAAGGTAAGAGCTGAGGACAATGGGAAATTAGTATGGATACCATCTGTTAGTGGAAACTTACCAGGAGGCTGTTCAATTGACAGTAACGTGCAGGTGCCTGGGGTTTGGACGTGTTCGATTTGGTTGGAGGAGTATTGAGGTTCGGCTGTTAGTGAGCTTAGCTGTGAATGTCAGGAGCAGTGGTGTTAAATGTGAATAACAGTGAAATAAGAGGAAATCAGGTTGGTTTTTAATTAGTCCTATAGAAGCATATTGAATAAATGACAATTAAACACTTGAAATAAATATAACACAGTACTTACTTTAGTGAATTGAGTATGTGACTTGTGAGTAGAAAGAATATTTGTCATTTTGATTTGATTATTGTTTGATAGTTGTTTAAAGTCAAACTGACATTTAGTAGCAGTCAATAGTTGAAAATTCATATAAAATTAGAATATAAAAGAACAGATAACTAGATTAACAACCCACACCCTATTAAGAGTCTCAAATTGCATTAAGTAATATCAAAGTAAATAAATACAGGGTTTAAATGTAGAGTGGTATAACCGTTCCATATTTATGGTCGCCCAACGTGGTGCTTTCTTGTCATTTCAGTATATTCCAGATTCATGATTTCTGAAAGTATAGTATCTATCGATTAGCAGGCCGCAAAAATATCCTGGCGGGCTGCATGTTGGACAGCCCTGTTTTATAGGATATTTTAATGTTATGATACTGACTTTATAAGCATTTAGGTAAGATCTAGTATGCGCCAAGCTTACTAATAAATGAGTTTGATCGAAAACTCGAACAAAACAAAAATTTTTTTTTTTAATTATTGCAGTCGTTCACTTTTCTATGCTCCTGATGGTACATCAACATTCTATAAAATTATTTGGAGCCATCACTTGAACAAATGCGATTTCAACAAGATGGTGCTACATGCCATACAGCTAGAAAAGAAAGACTGGATGTCTAAAACTGATATTTCACTTTTAAAATGGACATCCAGCAGTTCAGATCTTTCGGCAATCGAAAAGTTGTGACGTCATGAACAGAAAGCTGCAAAAAACCAAAACGCCTTTTTTTTCTTTCTGTTAATCGAATAGGGTTCTTGCGCTTTTTAAAAAACCGGCGTAAATGTGTTCTTTAAAGCATCATACCAATTTTTTTCATAAAGCTATATTAATAAGTTATTGTATATTTAATTTAAACCCACTAAAACTCTTGCAAAAATGCCCAGCATGACATAGTCGCTCCGTTACGTCACATATAAGTAGAGAAGTGCATTTCCACTAACAAATCTATTGCAAACATCCGGAATTCGCGTTATGTGACGGCTCCATAGGGTAAAAATGTCTGAAGAACAGAAATATTCTTACTATCATTAGTGTATAGTTCCAAACTGACAGAATACTAGTGTAGTAACTCCACAAAATATACTTATACAGTGCACGATAATGAAAACTGTAGCAAACAGTGGTTTGCAGCTGCAAGAAGCCTTGAAATTTCAAACGCAATGAGTGGCACACTGCGTGATATAACATGTTAGAGTGATATGAAGCAATAAAACAAATAATCTTCTCCACAAATATTTAGTGTCCCCAATTTAGGTGGCAACATGTTTCAAAACCAAACTGGTTTCATCATCAGGCCACTATACTAACAGACATCCTCAATGCCTGTCACACTTTGACATGTGCTCCGATTACTAATAGCAATGATTATTATAGCCTGATGATGAAACCAGTTTGGTTTTGAAACATGTTGCCACCCAATTTTTCACAATAAAGAGTTGTGGAGAAGACTGTTTGTTTTATTGCATCATATCAAGGGATCTCCGCTAAAAGCATGACCGATCATCTACCTATGTTAGAGTGAGATAATAATGCTACGAACCTTGGGCAATACTTACAGTCCTCTAGTTTACTGCTACTCAGCGCCTCAGCGGTACTCCCACCACAATTACTTTTTCCTGACGTCAAACCACATTTTGCGTCACGTGGCAAATTTTGAATACTGGCTGATTAATTTATACGAGGGATGTTCTCTTTCTATTGAACCTAACACACAAAAAGACCTTGATTTTTCAAAAGAACTTTATTATAGCTTCTCAAAATATTCTCCGCCACAGTCAATACATTTTTGCATACGAAAGAATCAATTTTCAAAACACTTTTTCCACATATCCTGTTATTCACTTCGTTTTGAAAGGCTTCGATAGCTCCATCGGCTAATGTAAATCGCATTCCACGCAACTTATCCTTAACCTGAGGAAACAAAAAAAAGTCATTAGGTGCTAAGTCGGGACTGTATGCCGGATGACACGTTTTTTCAATGTTTTGCTGGGTCAAAAATTCACTTGTTCGAGCAGCAGTGTGTGAAGTAGCGTTATCATGCTTTTGATAACCGTGGGCAAACAAACTGCCGTATATCATTTGGCTTTAACAGACCTACGATCATCAAGCGCCACAATTGCGACATGCCCAGCATGTCCAAAAAAACTGGCGATCATTTTCTTATTACGGCTCTTTTCACGAATAACTTTCGTAAGAGCCTTCTCACTTTCAAACACCTAAACAGCTGACTGTTGCTTTTTTTCAGGGTCGTATAAATATATCCAACTTTCGTCGCCTGTAACAATGTTATATACCAGACGAGACGATCCGTGGCCAAAGCGTTGGAGTGTAGCTTTACACCAATCGACACGATCCTGCTTCTGAGCTTGTGTTAAATTGTGTGGTATCCACCGCGCACAGAGTTTCCGTACCTTCAAGTGATCGTGCAGGATGCTGTTGATTGCTTTCACACCTATGCCTAAGACTGCCTGAATCGAACGAACGGTAACATGATGATCTTCTTCTATCATGTTACGTATTATGGTGATTTTTTTTTCAGTCACAGAACTCATTGGGCGAACTTTACGAAACTCGTTACTTAAGGAAGAACGACCAAACCGAAATTCATTGTACCAGCGTCTTATAGTAGCTAACGAACACGATTCACTGCCAAACATGGACTTGAGTTCATTAACCCATTTTTCATGGCTTAAACTGCGTTTGAAATTGTAGAAAATGATTGCTCGAAAATGCTCTTTCCTGAATTTCATGTATTTTGCAAAACGTGTTTACTTCAAACGAGTACAAATTAAGAATATATGTATTTTCGTTCTGCCACTTGCGTTAGACTTACAAACATTGACGTTCACTTGTTATAACAACATCTCCGTAAAAAAGTCATTGTCTACTAGATAGGCTCAACAGAAAGAGAACAGCCCTCGTATCATTCCCCATTCTTCTAAATTAAATCATATTTTTTTGTTTGAACGTAAAATGTATCCAATACGGCTTTGGTTAAACAAGTTTTCCTTTAAAACTGTTAAGCATTGCAAATACCCTATTGTGATTTCTTTTGTAAACAGTTCTTACTTCACTAAAAGCTACAATACTTTTCTTGATTTCACTTTTACATAGATAATTCTTTCGAGGAAACATAATTTAGCCAATTGGGCCAACTTTATTGAGACGGGGCTCATAGCACTGCAGACATATAATCAATTCAGAAACCTGTGAACTGTCACTACGCTGTCAAGTTGGTACCTTGTTTAAATTCTGTTTTGGAACTTCTGCTTGCTGATTTTGGCAGCACTGAAATTTTCGAAATTTAATAACTTGACTTATGTCACACTTTCTTGTCAAAAAATTATCACATATAATCTCATAAGAGCATTAATTCTTTCCGGAATTTTTTTTGAGTGCGTTCCAACAACGTCGTATTAATTTGTCCGAGCGGGACGCGAGGGCAAATTAGGACGTTGTTGAATGCACGAAAAATAATTTCAGAGTATGAATTAATGCTCGAATGCAGATTCGGTAAGAAAATCGTAACGATACAAACCCTAAAAAGAAGTAATGTCTACCTACAAAAAATTTCCAAGAAATTTTGTTGTTGTCTTGGATACGGCTCGTGAACTAATTTTTCTATTGGTCATTAATGAGTGTCGTACGATTTTCTCCAAAATTCTTTAATTTTTGTGCATACACTGCAATTGCAATGGAACAGAAATGAAAGAGGGTTTTATTATTGGAAAAGGAAAAAAAGGCTATAGTTAATTATTACAAGGAAAAACTTGGCTTAATTTTTGACACATCTAACATAACCTAACTTTAAATATTACTAGAAATCACTAGATCCCAAGTACATTCCCAAAAAAACTGGAATTTCCAGGTACATTCAGCAAATATTTTAAATTTTGACATTGACAGTTCACGAGTTTTGTAAATGGATAATATACACCTCTTCTACATTACAATGGCTCCATATACATACAACAAACTTAATAAATATTTGCAATACTACAGATCAGCTACGCCAAGCACTATAATTTTGCATTTTACTCTTAGAGCTGTGGTCGGCTTTATTAAAGTAAAAAAATCGGCTCTAATGTCATAACTAGGCAGCCAACTGGCCTTTTTTTTACAAAACGTAGGTTAAGAATTGTATATTATGTTATGATACTCGTGTATAAGTACACCTTTAAAGCACATGCGACGAGTCTAAGAAGAAGACGCAAAGCGCAGTGCTTTCAACGTCATTATACTTCGCGCAGCGAACAAATAGAGTGGCTTATGCAACCCAAATAACATATTGCAAAGCTGACTAGATCAGTGTTGTAATAACAATTACTAAAGAATGATTAGAGATGGCGGTCCTTATAATTAGACCAAGGCCGACTAAATTAAATACATTTGATATAGATGGTCATGATTAGACCTAATTTCAGCTAACATTAAATATTTTTTTGAGGTTATGATACAAATAGAAACTTCGACCAACTTCCAAAACATGGCATTTGTACATTTGCAATATGTAGGCATGTGGCCTGGCTCTAGCTGAATCTTATTATTACCTACATATTACAAGTGCACAAATGGCATGCTTTTTAAGTTGGTCGACGTTTCTATTTGTATCATAACCTCAAAATAAAATTAATGTTAGTTCTCCGATTCTTTAGTAATTATTATTAAATTACTGATCCGGCCAGCTTTGTAACATGTCATTTAGGTTGCATAAGCCACTTTATTTCTTCGCTGCGCACAATCATAACAGAAATATAAAAACTTAGTTCGGTTACACTTTTTCTGTCACATTGTGTTAGATATTCTAGGTTATGTTGACATTCAAATTTACCACCAATGGCAACTTGCGAAAAAGACGTAATTTGGGCGCTAATATTAAAAGTGCTACAAATGTCACTTTTGACACTAGAAACTGTGCAAAAAGTTGTCATTTTGACATGATTATAGAAAAAAATGTAATTACTAATAACTATCACGTCGGCTACAAAACATTTTTTCTCAACGGTATAAAATATCAAATTCACTACAAACTTAGTGTTATTAAATGGAATTTATTGTCAACACATTTAATAAGTTCGAAATATTAAGCAGATATGTTAAGTTACAAAAAACACTTAAAGGGAAAAATTACAGTTACAAGAAAGCGATTTATTATAAAAACAAACCATCAGTTTATTAATAAAAGCCAAATAAAGTTATTACAATTTATTATATCATAATAATCTACATTAAGGGCCAATGTGTTGCTTTTTCTTATTTATAATGTTTATACGAACACACCTGCTTACATAATAAGTAACTTTTAGAATTTAGAACCATTACACAGGCATTATCTCCATTTGTAAAAAAACTATGTTCTCGAACTCCGCAATTTACAGTTGAATCTGAAAAACCTTGTACATACAAAGATACCCAAGGTTTGTTCTCGGTCTTTGCATACTTCCTAAAACATAAATTCCAATTAATGTATGATCCGGGTGACCAGTTTCAAAACTGAACATAGTGAAATGTATAGCACATCACACATTTGAAGATTGATGCTTTCTATTTTAACTTATAAGAAGGATAATTATTGTAATACAGTAGGAATTTCTTTAGCACGTTAGGTCACTAACAATTTGTCCTGATTTATTAATAAAGGTTGGAAAAATCTTCAAGATTTAACAAAAATTAAATCAAGGTAGTTTCAATATACCGATGGGGCCACAATTATACCGGGTGTCTTAAAATGAATTACATCTAGTATGCTTTGAATTTCCCATAATGTAATATAAAATTTAGATTGAAATTGGCAATACTGCAGGTCTATGTCAAATTCGAGGTTATCAGGTTATATTTTGCGTCAGTTTTGACACAAACTGAAGCAAAATCTAACCTGCTAACGCCGAATTTGACATAGACTTACAATCTTACCAATTTTCAGTAAAGGTTTGGATTGCATTATGGGAAATTCAAAGCATACTACATGTAATTCATTTTAAGACACCCGTTATATAACAGCAATGAGATAACATGAACAAGAAAATATCACGTATTGCTTGAGTAAGAAAGAGATAAACATAGTAGTAAATATTCGAGTAGGCATGATGCTTATTTTAATTATGACATAAGTCAACTAAACATGCCTACTAAAATAATTTTTTCGTATAGCTATCTCTTTCTTACTCAAGCATTCTATTTTGTTATTCATGTTATCTCATTGCTGTTATAAAGACAGATCAATAAAAAAACCAATTAGGGTAGGCTGTGATATGTGTTATACGTTTGGCAGTACTGAAGTATATTGTCAGTCTATGTCAAATTCGAGATTTGCAGGTTAGGTTTTGTGGCAGTCTGTGTCAAACAACAAACAAAACCTAACCTACTAATCTTTGACATAGACTGACAATACAGTTCAGTACTGCCAAACATATAACACATATCACAGCCTGCCCTAATAGGTTTTTTATTGATCTGTCTGTATATAATAATGGCCCCATCCGTATAAAAACCGAACAAGCCAATCCGACAGTTGGTAAATTTATTTATCATAATTTTCAATTAATAATTACAAAAATGTAGTCGATAGAGGGAAGAAGTAGTAACTTTATGATACACCATGCATTTGCTATGTTCGGTTTTGAAACCAGTCACCCGGTATAGACAAAATGCATAACTGTTAATACTAAATTAAATTGTTTGAAAGCATTGATAATCAACCTGCTGAGAAAGACATTTGTAAAACTAATAATTACATTATTTTTTGTGACGTCACCACTGACCAATACATTTATTGGAAATAAATAAAACACTTTAGAATCTGTGCCTCTCTGAGTAAGATTATATTTAGTCTAAACATTTTTCAGGAAACAGTTAACATTACTTTACTGGCAGAAAGAACAGTGCAAAACTTTTTGGGTTTTGGAGACGGCGAGTGCCACCATTCTTTGCTGTTGTTTACACTCGGGCTGAAAATGATGTATCCAACTTTCATCATCAGTCACTATTGTAATACTGTATTTTTATCAATTTTCTCTTCAGGTTCTGTTCTATTGTTTATTGAAATATTGTACTGTAAGTACGTAAAACGTAATAAACTTGCTTTGCAATTCATTGTTGTTTTATCAGACTTTTATTTCCATTCAATTAGTTATTAATGCATTCTCAGTTGTAAGTCTGGACAAGTAACAAGGTACGACCAAGGAATTAAAGACATTTTTTAAGATTAGCAATGGTATAAGGCTGATTTCGGAGGCCTTCACAGCCATTGTCATTAAGTAACAAACAACTTCCGGGATTGAATCGTGTCATTATTAAGGTCGAAGAACTCCCAACATTTTGCCCACTTTCATAAGGGGCTTCATCAAGAAGGCCACGTGGTTTACGTGGTGAGTTTCTGTGCTCTTTTGCTTTTCCTCCTGATGAAGCCCTTACAAAAGTGGGCGTTCGTTGAGTTCATCAATCTCAATCATGACACGGTCCAATCTCGCCGTGAGATCCGCAGAGGTACAGTACTATGAGAAAAGGCCCAAATTAGTTGGACACACTGCTTTATACTCTCTTACACTTCATTAAGCCACCCAAATTGGAAGCCACTGGTATAGATTACCTTGGTGCAATAGCTGTTTTTGATGTTTATAAAAATACTGAATGTAAGTTAACGGTTAACATCACAGTCTGCTGAATTATGAGACAAACGTCACTTTATACGGCCTGGGTATTTATATTTCCCATTTCTCAGAAAATGCCAATTTTGGCCATTTTAGCGACAACAACTGTCTTCAAAATGGAAGCTACAAAAAACAACTCTTTCCTGCAGTTTTCGCTGCTGATCTGTACTTAAATAAACATAGATAGTAGAAATTAGAAATACTACAACTTAAATTTAAACTTTCAAACCATTTTTTGTACCGTTGGATTTGATGGAAATTCATCATAAGACCTTCCCCAATTAATGCAATTTGTACGTTGCAATACAACATCTATTATGCATTTGTAGAACTACTTGCTATTTTAACAACACGAATAAAATAATCAACAAATTGAACCGAGAAATGTAAATAAGAATATAAACGAATAAATTAACAAGAAACTGATAAAAAAACACAATAGAAGACCAAAGCACACAGAAGAATATATTAAAATTATCAATTTTTAACAAAACCCGGAGAGTTTAATTAAATATTTGCATTGTAGTCAACGTGGTAACTGATGTTACAATGCAAATTGGAATTTCCCGCTAATTACAGTGACTTTATAATCACAGTGTGACCACAGCGGTCATGTTTCATACTGGATGATCACAAAATCGGCCATTAGTTCTCCAAGTTATTGTCATTTTTAGCAGTGTACACAATATTAAGTTACAAAAAGTTACTAATGTCAAAATGAAACATTGACATTTTATAACTTGTCAAAAGTACTTCACAATTTATACTGTATGGTCATATGGTAGTTATTTTTTCTATTGAATGGACGCATCTTATTGTATTCGAAATATCAGTCATTTTCAATAGCGTTAATTCACGTCAGCAAATGAATTGTCAACTTTCATTTTGATTTTAGTAATTTTTTGTTACTCAATTTCGCTTACACCGTTAAAAAAATGCTATTCCTTTTATTACATGGTTTCCTGCACAAGCTTATTTTGAAGTTGGAGAAAACATGGCGACCAACAATCATATGGCCAAAGAGCATTATGATCTTTGATATGGCCTTATTGTGGTTATATAGTCACTGTACAGCTAATCAGAGCCAGTATACAGGGTGATTCTTGACTCATACACATAATTGCGAGGAATGATAGTTCGTGATGTGTAGTGATGAGTAATTAAAAAAAAGTGTAGTAAAAGTTGTTTATTAACGGAAATACGAATTAATTATGTTCAGAGTGGTAAACTAGTAAAATATAATAATTGTATTTACCCTGAATTGTATCTGTCACTCTCCGCCACTAGTTGTAAAATTGGGGCTTCTACACTTCGGTTCGCTAAATTAAGAGAGATCCATTAATATAAATTAAAAAGAGGATGCATCTGCCGGGAATCAAACCTGAGCCACTCGTGTGGCAGGCGAGCGTTCTACGACTGAACCAACGATGCATAGTTGAATAAGGCGCTGCTATAATGGTATATGAACATTAAGGGTTTTATAATTTAATTTTACTTTACTTCTTCGTACTTTTTTTAAAATAAAAACCGGCCTACGATCTAAGTCTAAAAATTAGCAAAATTTTAAGCTATCATACAATTTACTCGGTCCAGTATCTTCAGGGGAGATAGCGAACAAAGATACAAAGAGACCACTGATTTTATGGTATAGATTGCTTTAATTTTATATTAATTCAACTACAAGTAATTATTTCTACAGCTATATTTAATAGAATTATATGCTTAAACTACGGGTAATGGTCTAGTTCTTCAACGCCAACCAGATTAAAAGCATTTTTCCTATAATAAGCTACGTTAATACCACGTCCATGAGTTCTGCGTTTGTGAAGTTAGGTGCCATAATTTTTTTTACGAATAAAAGAAACCCCAATCTGACAATTAGTGACGGAGTGTGACAGATAGAATTCAACTCAACATAATTAATTCGTTATTTCTGTTAATAAACAACTATTTTTTAATTACCCATCACTACACATCACGAGTTATCGTTCATCGCACATATGCCTATAAGTCAAGAATCACCCTGTATATAGGAGAGTACCGCCACCTTTGATTCGTGAAAATGCCGCCATCGCCGCCATGTTTACTCCCATCAGCAATAACTGATTGAGTTGTCTAAAATTTTACTCGAAATTGACAAGACTGTAAGTCTACGTCAAATTCGAAGTTAGAAGGTTAGCTTTTGCCATATATTTAAAGTACTATATTGCTAGTAGGGCCTGGGAACGGGCAAAAACATTACGGTGCCGACATAGTTCCACTATGCGTCTCGTGCGCATGCCTGAGAATTCGAACTGCACAGCTGTATTCACGTGTAGAATTTGTGGTCATTTATACACATCTGGCATGTATGTTATCACTACCTCCTGCAGGAGGCAGTGATGTTATTTAATTATGCTAAAACTAGTAAATCACCCAAGCTACGCTTCGGTGCACTAATTTAAGAGAGATTCATTACGATAAATTTAAAAAAAACGTTGCATCGGACTGGAATCGAACCCGGGCCACCCGTTTGGCAGGCGAGTGCTCTAAAACTAGACCACGCATGCAGCATTTAATAAGGCGCTACTATAATAATATATAGTGATTCACCCAAGCTAACAGGCCACGGCTTCACCGCTACTTAAGGATTTAATTAAATTAAAACGTTTTCGTACTTTTTTGAAAATAAAAATCAACCTATGATCTAAGTCTAATTAGCAAACTTTTAAGCCAGTATCTTCGGAGCAGATAGCGAACAAACATACAAAAAAAGACCGAAAAAAAAAAGACCACCGATTTTATGTTATAGGACGTGTGTAAACGTGTTCGCTTAACTAAACTACTAAATTTTAGCTACTTCGTTTAGTATCTTGCTTTAGCTACTATACAAATGTAAATAAAGCCGCCTTTAGAAACAAATTTTAAACCTGACCATAAGGTTCACATCCCCACCTCGTTGGATGACGCTTGCGCACAGCTCACCAAGTGTGTAAAAGAGTTGGTCGTCTGCCACACTTACGTTGTGACCTCCCCACTCATAGCCGCTAGCAATATAGTAGTATTAAATATATGGGTTTTGCGTCAGTCTGTGTCAAAACTGACGCAAAAGCTAACCTGCTAACCTTGAATTTGACATAAACTTACAGTCTTGCCAATTTTAAATAAAGTTTTGGATTGCTAACAAATATCACGTTGACGGAATTGTGTAACAAACCTAAAAGTGACGCATACAGTCGAACATCTATTTAACAAAGTCGTAAATTCCCCGAAAAAATTCGAAATATAGAAAATTCGTTATTTAGAATATTTCGGTATATATGTATGCACATATATAATGTATGTTTAATTGACCTGAAAAATGATTAAACAATTGAAGTTGTAGTTTTATGTGATGTTTAATGTACGTAATTATTAATACGTACATAGCTACATATCTATGTGCATAATATGTAACATAAACATACATTATGTATGATTAAACACAAGCTATTATACATAATGTACAAAGGGACATAAAAACCGCACAGAAACATTAGGTATGTACTTATGAAAACATCAGATGTGGACTTGATAGTTCTTACAGGAGTCTGTAATTTTTGGTTGCACTTTGCATTTAAACAATACACGTTTTCAAAAATTACCTCGCACTGATTTAAAGATTTGAACAAATTCGCCGCACAATTTTCGTGATTTTGCAATGCACGACGGATGGTCTCAAATGCCTCCAAAGTTTCGCGGTCCGACGGCGCAGCATTTTCAATTTCCGGTACAAAGTTAACGCTGTGAAACAATTTGTTAAATTGAACAGTATAGTCTTTGAACGAATGCGGCATTACCGCCTAATGACCCCATCAATATTCTAGGAAAATTCCGAAACTGAACCTTTGGTAAATGAGAAAGAACCTTCCTGGAAACAACTTAACAATACAGCCATTGAAGGAATGCAGCGTTACCGCCTAATCACCCCATTAAAGAGAACCTTCCTGGAATTCAAACTACCTGACAAGGGTTTATGACCCTAATTTTACTACGTTAAATAGAGATTGCGTTCGCTAAATAGAGAGAAATTATATATAAATAATATCGGACATTGACGGTTCTAACCAAAATTTCGCTAAATAGAAAATTTTGTTAAATAGACGTTCGTTGAATAGAGGTTCGACTGTATGTCAGAGGAGTAAACTTGGAGGACGTGGCGGTACTCTCTTATATATACTGGCTCTGCCCCTAATGGGTATACAGCGCTCTGTGGAGAATCTCAGAACCTCACATATGCTCAGGCCATATAAAGTGATGTTTGTTTCACAGCAGGCCGTGGTTAACATATCCAGGCGCGTAGGAGCCGCGGGGGCCAATGGCCCCCTCAAATAATTTTCAGAGGGGCCTGGCCCCCTCGAAAATATCTTTTTCTAGTTTCATCATAATTTATAATTTGTGTTGAAATATTTTATCTAACACGTCCAGAAAACGAAGAAATTCTGAGGCAGAGGATTATCAATGCTTGTCGCGAAATACCTCCCAATTTGATATTGAATGCAACCAATGGAGTAACTAGAAGATGTCAGTCATGTGTTCAACAAGGTGGCGGTCAGTTTGAGCAATACTTGTAGATACGTTTTGTAGTTTTGTTTAAATTTGTTTCCAATAAAATATTTCAACATTCTGATTGTTTTCCACGGCACACTTGAAAATTTTATGGTACTGTACGACTGTCTACATGCAATATTAAAAAATTATTTTAAACATTTCGAAGTGTCCAAAAAACAAATGAAGCATACTACTGCATGCAGAATTTCATGCTGAATCCAAATATGTAAAAATATACAGGGTATTCCATTTAAAATAAAAAAGTTGAACATCGTTGCTCAAAACAGTTGAAAGATATTTACGAACGGGCGATGTCAAAAGGTAGCTCTTGTCTTGCCATTTAAGAATATATATAGTTTGTTGGGTCTAAAATTTAAAACAATGGAGTTATGGGTTGCGGCGTTTTTTAGGAAACAGCCTGTATACATTTATGATATTTCTAACCTTTATTTACGCTCTTTTTATTTTTTGAAAACTAGTTGTATACTCATTTAAGTTTGCTTATTCATGTGTATTCTTTGCTTATGTGAAAATCTGATAAACATTTTTCATTGTTTAATTAATTTTTTATGGTAGCGTTTTTTAAAAATAAAATAGTACTTATTAAGTAACCAGTGACTAAAATATACTATTATAGTATTAAACTAAAAATTAATAATCAGGAAATCAGAAATATTATAGCATAGCTCGTATTAATGGATCAAGTTAGAAGCCTTTATTGAAATTATAGTGGCCCCCGCAGTCTAGAAAACGCTCCTACGCGCCTGAACATATCAGTAAAATTTAATCAATTGTTTCCCAACAGATGTGAAGTTACACAATAACAAACAGTATACCACAACAACAAGCATATGGATATTACATTTATATCAAACCTAACTATTTCTAAAATAATCTTCCAGTAGTTTTTAATACAGGAGTCTCAAAATTTTATGCTTCTTTTCAGACAATGTTTGGCATATTGCATGTATAAGACATATTATAACATCTAAAGTGCATATAATTAGATTCACAAATGTACTTAAATTCCTCAAAGTATTCAATTTTTGATAAGAATTCCTGTACTTTATAGAACTTTAGCTGCATATATCTCTAATGATATACATTTCATGTGACAATAATAAATTGATTCAAAAGTAAATTATCATTATCTACTAGCAACCCAGTGAGACAAATGTCTCATTTAAAAAAAACAAAAAAGACCGTTTTGCAAATAGAACTCGTATTCACCACACGTACGTATATGACGTCATTGTTGGTAGCAAACTACCAGTCGCATTCGCCTTGATAAAATTTGCCTAGAATCTAACCTAAAAAGTTAGGATTAGGATAATTAAGATAATAATTAGTGTTAGAGACTGAAATTCGGTTCCTGACCTGACATGACCATTCCAAACATATAACTTTAATAACTTTTTTCTCTATCTCTTACGGTTTGGCTGCTAAAACAGCGTCCCAGACAGACAAGTCTATTAGATAAAGGATATTTCATATTTGTATTTTTCGATTTCATTTCATCATTAACATTTTTTATTAGTTTCCTTGAATCTAATGCGAAACATATTTGAGTTCTGCAATACTGGTCAATTTTTTAACCAATTTCACTTTTGATGTTCCACATATATTGAAAATTTTCTGATTTACTTACTTCAATGCTTCGAAGAATGCTTCAAGTTGTTTAGTTGTAAAAAATCCTCTCCACTGCAGAAACTTTACTTGTCCACACTCTACGGAAGATTCAGGTGTTTCATAATTCGTCAAGTAATTGTCGGAGCTTCCCTGTTGCAAATCAGCTTGAACTGAAAAAGCACCCAGCCATTCTACAAAATCTGCTGGCTCTTGCACCTCAAAATCTGGCACCTTTACTGTGTAGTCTGTGTGCATCTTAAAACTAGGGGCACAAACTTTAACGTCATAATTTAAGTCGTCGAAGTACTTGGCTACGGAGGACGGACAAATATCCACTGTAGCTGGTTCCCAACTCATAAGCAAGGTGAAGTTCGTTAATTTGCCCAAACAAATTTTTGTTCGCTCATAATTTTTCTTTCCCGGTTTGAAACAGTCTTTTAAAAGGTTCACGTACACAACTAAAAATTAAGAAAGAATTAGGGATTGGAAGTAAAATGCATTAATAGTTATTTTAGACATTTATTCTGTTGGATACTCGTCTATTACAAGATTTGGGCATATTGATACATATATGTGTATAATTCTGTTCCCGGTTATTGTAGAATGTAGTTGAGGTGAACACTAATGAATATGCATAGACACTTATTCCTTTATATGTAATCTAATTATTTAGTAAATATTCAGGTCTAATAACAGTTACTAAATGAGTTACATATCTATTTGGACTTTAACTACAACTAAACAGCCATTACTTCAATTAATGGTTCAACACAGGTAACTATAATTATACTTCTGCAGTCACATTTCAAGTTTACAACTTTTACAATGGAAAAAGGTATATATTAAAAAACATTCCTCAACAATGTTAAGGCTCTAAATTATGAAGATAATTCTCTAAACTAAGCACGCAATCAAATACGGCTGGTGAATAATATACTATTTTTAAAGAGTAATTTATGTAAAATATTTTTAGTTTTTTCTTGGAACAAAAGGCATTGGAAATAATAAATTTTGCCATTGTATTTGATTGCACATCACACTAAAGTTACCACCCTGTATGCTATACTGACATCGTTATAAAACAGTAATAAAGTTTACTGCTTAAATTTCTGCCGCTATCTAACACAAGTTTTTGATAACATCCATCTACAAATTATAGGTTACCTTGATTATTTTTACAAATTGGAAGTTAATATCATTTCTACTATAGGAGTTTTTATAACTGATTTGAAGTTTAGAGACTTAAAATTCAAGCGAGTGTTAAATTGCAACCTTACCAATACACCAACTGTAGTTGCAACAGATGTTAGCATTGTACTTAAATTAGAAGTCAAGTTATTCGCAGATCACAAAAAGATACTGACGTTCATCACACTTACAAGCGGCAGCATTTTCTATGGAATGCAATTTTATGCTTTTTCAGCTGTTTTTAAGTAGTCAAGAATGAACAAGAAAGGGCTCCTACTAAGTATTGCTAAATAAATTTGTATTATTATGTACATAGCTTCAGTATCAGATAATAATAATTATTTTCCAAAATTTAGTTAATATGAAAGTCAATAGCCAAAGCAAAATTTTTAATAAAAATAAATTAACATTATGTTGCTCAGCTTTTAAATTTATTTTAAAATGTCCAACTTTATTTTTGAATATTAGTGTAATATTAATGGTTACTCCATCACATACAGAAATGTATTTATAACATCACATATTGATTGCATACATCAAAGTATTACTAGCATGTAGAGAAATATAACCAAATAACAACTAAACTTCTAAAATTCTAAAATTGTATTACACAGGAAAGGCCTGATCTTACTCGCAATTGCAATACTTACCACCTGTAAATATATTTTTGGATCTGCTTAATTTTAATGATACAAACATACATAGAAAAAGCATAATCGGCATGAGAAGATTCAGATCAAATTACACATCAGACATCACAGTCGTAAAATTGTAACTTACAGTAATTTAAAAATATATAGTGTAATGGTTTAATATTATTATTATTTAAAAATAGTCCTCCGTAAATCTTTATGGACAAAATAACCTCCAAAATTTAAGTGCAAAATAGTTACGTTCAACTAGAATAATTAACAGTGATATACAATATCAGAAAAAGTATACAACCAGTAAGTCATCTTATTCCAAGTATTATTTCAACTTCAAAACTTTAAAGTAGCTTTTATATTTGCCACAGATTTTTATCAGGAATATAGATATACAGCAAGCGCTCCATAACGTAAACACCGAATAATGAAAACATCGCGCTAATGTTAACACAAAACTCATACTATAGAATGAAACGTAAACAACCTGTACAGTTCGATAACGTAAACAGTTCTTGGCGACAGTTAGTCGCCGATTTATGTAGGGGATTCCCCTCTGCAACACAGATTAGTCGTCGACTTATGTAAGGAATTCCTCTCTGCGACACAGCTGAATCGATCGGATGGGTGTTTATGGTGCATTTGCATTTCGTTTTAGTCATTGTTGAACATAGGCGCTAATTTATGCAGAATAAAATAGCAGCTTATTTTTCTTCTCATTAAAAATGTGTATTACTTATCGCTGTCGTAATATGTTTTGTTTTTTATTGTATTATTAAACGTTTCTTCTATGAAATGTAAACATTTCGACAATGTGAACACACTTGGGTTTGAATTAGTTCACCTTATCGAGCGTCTGCTGTATTCTTAATAAGTTCCCAGTGAAATACACATGTCATATTTTTTAGGAAAAATGGCTCACTTTTAAATGTTATCGACTTTAATTAGAATAAAATGTAGTTCTGACACTTGACACACGTCTGCATTGACTTGGTTTTGAATAGTGCAATCTTAATGTAATTGTTTTTCTGGACGAACATAGCTTAAGTGAAATAAAATCGATGGCAATAGTATTGAGATTGAATTGTTAATGACAATTATTAAAGTTATTTAGTTCCAAAGACAACTTATTCAAATATAGCTATGCAGCTGTAGTAAAAGATCAAATTGATTGAATAAACTATCATATAATAATAAATATGTAATGCAAAAATTACTTTAAAATGTACTACTATCGTAATTGTAACATCTGAGTAAGACAATATGTTTTTTGTTACAACACACAATTGTCGTGTCCTCGTAACTCATCATTTCCAAAAGGTTTCAAAAGAAGTGGTGATTTCTTATCAAAAATTAAGGGGGATTTTTCATATAAACTTTTTCTTTTAAATCTCTCCCCGCTGAGTTACACGGCCCTAAGGCGGGTGGTTAAAATTAGGAATTTGGTATTTCACTGAAAACATATAACCCTACAAACTGGAACTTTTGAAGACTTCAAAAGAAATATTTGTGGTAAATATCAAAGTTACTTTTTTGAGTTGAAATATAAATAATGTGACACTATTTACAACAAATTTATTTAGAAACTGACTAAATTAAATACTAAAGGGCATACTAACAAGAGATCAATAAAAATTTCAAATTCGAGATTTGCAGGTTAAGTTTTACATCAGTCTGTGTCAAACAACAAACAAATCCTAACCTACTAATCTCGAATTTGACATAGACTGACAATACACTACAGTACTGCCAAACATATAACACATATCACAGCCTACCCTAATTGGTTTTTTTATTGATCTCTTGTTACATATTTTTAATAAAATAAACATTTTGTACACCACTGATAATTAATTACGTACAAACACTGTACATATACTTGTCCAATTCACCAAAATTACTTATTAAAGATAACTAATTGGCACCACCTTGGGCAATACACAAAATGCGATTATTTCCAGTGACTCTTGCAGAGAACAGAAAAATATTTAGTCACAACTTTTAAGTCTTTTAGACTTTGATTGTATATTTTTCTGTATAAGTATATTAATTTTTTGTTTAAATTAAATTATTAAACAATAATTTAGAATGAGCGTAGCAAAATAGTTCTCATGATTATATTATAATACCTCTAAATAAAAGCTCTTAAATTACTGTAGTACTTTGTAAAAACACTAATTTTGATTACCATTTTATTTAAGCAGCTATATTGTTATTACTAGTGGTGTTTTTTGCTATTGCTATTATCACTGCTGCTGTTTTAATATTACTTTTAGGGCCGGTTGCAGAAAGCAATGTTAAGTCTGGTGTTAGCTAACGCGACGTCAAAGTGAACAAAAACGAATCAAATCTCAAATGCTTATGCTAACTAATACATTAGTAAACAAGATTTGATACGATTTTGTTCACTTTGACGCGATGTTAGCTAACACCAGACTTAACATTGCTTTCTGCAACCGGCCCTTAATGTGATATGTGGGTGTTTCAATTCAACTAACATTTTTATGGAATTAAATAGCTACAATGACTTTATTTGTCACATTAAACATCTTTAGTTATCCAAACTATTCTTTACAAGGGACCTATATCGCCTGCGATCCATGCTACACAAAATTGTTGCTATTATTCAAATTATTATGTTCAATAGGTGCCTAGAATGTTTGCTAAGATTTAAAATCCTCAGATGATCTCGAAACCTTTTGTCGAGCAATTTGGCTTTATTTGAGCTCCGGTAAAAATGAAATTTTGATTTGTTAACTATATGATACAGTGAAACCTCTCTATAATGGACACGCATGTGCAATCTGAAACTGTCCGTTGTAGAGAGAAGTCCGTTATTCAGAGGTTTTGTTACCACATATTCACTACAGTTCTGTACTCTAAAAACCGTCCACTGTGTAATGGTGTCCGTTAAGTAAGGGGAATAATTTTTTTCCTGAAACGTTCATATATTATTCATTTAATTTTCAGTGTTCTGAAATACTGAAATTTCACAAATTTAAAATATTCTTAAATTTATATTTTCCAGTGAACTCAACTAAGTTATGGATCATAGTTCAATCTATGTAGCAAATTAATTATAAAGAATCCAGCATTGTATGTTTTACACATGTTAATATCAGAATTACAAAGTAAAATGTATTTTATTATTTCACCCCTTTTTCTTACAGTGGCTTTTTATTCAGTATTTTTTTAACAAATGTATCTCAAGTAAAGAACTTAAATAACACGAGAACAAATCATATCATATCTACATATGTAAATAATTAGCTTTTTTCTAAAAGTCAAAAATAAAGAAATACTTATGAAGTATATTGTTTCTTGCAGAAAAAAATCTGAATATAAAATATTCGTTTTATAAAGACTACTTTTTATTGGTGTAAAAAACATATTTACTAAAGTGAAGAAATATGAATATAAAATGTCTTAAATTCTTAGTAATTAAATAAAAATACATAATTTTAAATAATATATACATGTATATATAAAACAGATCTACTAACAGACATAAAAACAATGGTACTATCATTAAAAAAAATATTGCAAATAGTTGAGCTATAGCTTTAATTAATAAATTACATTAAATATTTCATTTATTGTTTATAACCTTTCATGGTTTTTCAATTATTATACTCCATGCTCAAAATGGATAATATTTTGACTACGGAAATGTAATATTATTAAAAATTTAATGCAATGTATCTAAGCGCCTACATTTTTGGGCTACTGTAGCTTAAAAATATTTCAGTTCCTATGATATATTGCTGTTGCAGCTATTGAGCAAAATAATTTCTTTTGTGGTCGATTAAAAAAATATCCAGCCCATTTGGATTTTTGTTCTTTGGAGATTTTAGAACTCGTAACAAATCCGTTATCCATTTTCATTAGTACTAAATGTTAAATTGTCGTGAAATTTGTATTACGTACTTAAAAAAATGAATAAATAGCTTTCTGCATTGAAATGTTTTTCTGTGTGTACAAAATCAACGATGTATTCAGTTTAGCAAGACTTATTACATATCTTGTAATCCTCGTTATTATTCTTCAACACCAAAACTCAGTATACATATATAGTTCTACAACTATAAGAAAAATAGAATTTTATGTAGGTGCACTGAGAACAAATTGTCAATTTTAACATAACAACACTAGGTTGTGGAAAATTTAAACCTTGTAATGTACTAATAAATTAGCTGTTCCGAGTACAAACAAAAAGTACTCGAGTACCGAGTACAAATACTTTACTTAAAATCTAATCGAGTACCGAGTACAAGTACACAATGGAAGTATTCGAATACCTAAACAAGTACAGAGTACCGAGTACAGAGGAATGTAATGGCGGAACAATGGTAAAAACAAAACACAAAATTTTTCCAAGTCCTATCTTATTGGCTTTCAAAATAACAAATTTTTCAAAATTGTCATTTGTCAAGGCATGGCGAAGTAGTCTGTTTACCAGTGTCGCGAATGTAAATAATCGTTCTACTGCAGCCAATGACGGCAAACACAAATAAAATGAAAGACCTGTTCTATAATATTGTATAAAAAGAACACGTTTTCTTCCTGTACATTGAAAGCTGTATGTTAGAAAACATAAAATAAAATATAAAAGTAATTTAATCCCTTTATCAATGCTATATTTTTTTATAAATGCACATGCTAAGTGGTCGAGGTGATCTGAAAATGGCGCAGAACTTTG
The DNA here is from genome assembly GCA_940337035.1 of Agriotes lineatus. Taxonomy (NCBI): domain Eukaryota; kingdom Metazoa; phylum Arthropoda; class Insecta; order Coleoptera; family Elateridae; genus Agriotes; species Agriotes lineatus. Next base: position 69,316,157 of record OW679198.1, read on the forward strand.
TTAATGATGCTTTTACTACATAAGGTGTAGTAATTAAGAACATATTAATTTAGGTACCTGTATTCGAGTACCTGAAAATGTATTCGAGTATATGTAAATGTATTTGAGTACTCGAAAATGTATCAAGTACAGGGATATGTACTCGAATACATGTAAATGCGTCAAATACAAGTACATGTACATTTTAAAAAATGTACTCGTGGACTGAGTACCAAGTACACTAAAAGTACTCAGGGTACAGTTACTAAGTACCGCACAGCTCTGGTTACACAGAATGCCATCTTTCGAAAAGGATGTAATCTATAGATCCCATGTTATTTTGATGTGTAGCATGTAAAAGATGTCTTGCTATGGTTGGAATTCTAGTTTGTAAAATTCTAATAAGGTTATGACCGGTCAGTGTGTAAGGTACCGTCAAACGGGGTAATATGGGACAGTCGGGTAATATTGGACAAATACTAAATTTTTTAAATTTGGCGGTTTTTTCCAGAAATACTAAACATTTTACAGAAATCTGTATAGAAAAATTCATCGACTATATTCATAGAGGGCGGAACGATTGCACAAAAATTTCTGGAAACGTTTGTTAGTCAACTAACATCAACAGGTTCCTAACCATAAAAAACGTAAAAAATCATAGCTCTAAGAATTTCACATGACGCCGCTGTTAGAGGTAAGAAAATTCAATTTTGTGTTAATAATTCAAAAGCCTATAGTATTAGCTCCATGCTGGTGTAATTATTTTTTTGGGTCGTTAAAAAATGTTATAAAAAAATGCCTTTATTTAAAAAATGAACTTTTTAGGTTAATATGGAACAATGGTCCGAAAATACAGACGCCGCATAAGAGCAGCTATTCGACAAGATTATCCAGCCCAGGCTATGGAAAATGCATTAAGGGCAGTTTTAGAAAGGGGTGTATCATTCCGTCAAGCAGCGGATGAATTTCAAGTCCCAAAGTCATCGATATATCGAAAATATCGTGGACTGCATCGAGATGAGTTGGGCCGACCACCTGCGTTGACTGCTCCAGAAGAAAAGAAAATTGTAGATGCACTTATATTTGCAGGTAATTGTGGTATACCATTTTCAGAAAATGATTTAAGATGTTTTGTGCAAAATTACTTAAACCGCAGAGGAATTGTTCATCGAACGTTTAAAGATAACTTTCCTGGGAGAAACTGGGCAAGAAACTTCTTGCTGAGAAACAAACAACACTTAACGATAAGACTGTCTGAGAATACTAAAAGATGTAAAGCGCAGATTACTATCGAATCGGTGAATCAATATTTTGATAATTTAGAAATCACATTGGCTGGTGTACCACCAGCCAATATTTTGAATTATGACGAAACCAATATCTGTGACGATCCAGGACAACAGAGGGTTTTCGTTAAGAGGCTCAAAACATTCTAGAAGATTTCTGAATGCAAGCAAAAGCTCGACGTCTGCAATGTTTGCAATAGCAGCAGATGGGACGCTATTACCGCCCTACATTGTTTATAGGGCGAAGCACTTATACCCCGAGTGGATTATCAGAGGACCACCAGGAACTCATTACAACCGTTCAAAGAATGGCTGGTTTGACGGAGCCATTTTTTTAGACTGGTTTTTTAAAATTGCTGTACCATATTTTAAAAACTTGGAGGGACCCAAAGTAATAATAGGAGATAATTTGGGTTCACATATCTCTGTGTCTGTGATCGAAAAGTGCCAAGAACTTAACATTAAATTTGTTCTATTTTTGGCTAATTCCACACACGTGTCAGCCCCTCGACGTCGCCTATTTTCGACCACTAAAAAGGGACTGGCGAAAGGTTTTAACTCAGTGGAAACTGAGAAATAAGGGATGCTTGCCTAAAACATTTTTCCAGCAAAACTTAGAAAATGTCTGCAAGAAATTGAACCCAACAGTAGGCAAAACATCTTGTCTGGTTTTCGAGCTACGGGGATTTGCCCTATAAATCGTGAACAAATTTTAAAACATTTACCAAAAACAATGGAAGACGCTCAGAGAACTGAGGAGAACAGGGCTCTTCTGGATAGCTTTTCTGAGATCGTTAAGCAGAACAAGATTACCAATTCCGAAAAAGTTTCTGTGAAACGAAAAAGAAAGTTTGATGTTCCTGCCGGTCAGTCTGTAAGTGTGAATGATTTGATAGACACAGCTGTTCCAAGAAAAATTCCAAGAAGGCAAGTCAGTGCTAATTACAGCAGTAGCAGTTCGGAAAATGAAGAGCTTGAGTACGAGCCAGACGAGGATACAGATATAGAAGAAGACGAGGTAAACGATGAAGATTTACCTTCAGTAGGGGCTGCCCCGTCCGGTGTCAATAACGCACAAGAATCTTCACATGAACTGCCAAATGAAGACAATTTATACAAAAATTCATTTATATTGGTCCAATTTACTTATGACAAAGGGTCAAGGAAAGAGAAATCTAAAGAATTTGTTGCTCAAATTATGGATTTTGATGCTCAAAATAGTTTATATACTGTCAAATGTATGCGGCTTTATTTGCAAAAAAAAGGACATGTTTATTTTCCCACCAATAGATGATATTTGCAAAATAAATAAAAGTCAAATAAAAAAGAAACTTTCGGAACCTGTTATAAACAGAGGTAGACATATTTTTGGAAAAACTGTTTTTTAGTTTCTGTTAACGTTTAATGTAAAGAATTTTGTGTTTATTATTAATGTTTCTGAACTTTTTGAGGTTGAATGTGCCTTAAAGAATTTTTGTTTATTATATTAATGTTTCTTAATAGTTTTTAGTGGTTTAATGTTCCGTAAAGAATGTTTGTTTATTATATTAATGTTCCTAATAGTTTTTAGTGGTTTATTGTTTCTCAAAGATTTTTTGTTTATTATGTTAATGTTTCTTAATAGTTTTTAATGGTTTAATGTTCCGTAAAGAATTTTTGTTTATTATATTAATGTTTTTTTAATAGTTTTAATGGTAGAATGTTCCCTAAATAATTTTTGTTTATTAATGTTTCTTAATAGATGGTAATAAAAAAATTATATTTAGTTTGTGTTTTGCTTAATAAACCATATAACACTCCGTTACTTTATTATTGCTTATACCAAAAAAAATTTTTTTTTAAACTAATTCTGTCCCATATAAACCTTCATGAATGCAACATGATTGAAAATGAGCATTTATATAGGTTTTCTCTGTAAAAATAAGGTATGTCTACTATTACCCCACATGTAGGGTAATATGGCACACCACTTTAAAAAATAAATATAAGAAAAGTATGATATATTTTCAAAATGTAATTAAACCCTTTGATAGCCCTCATAAACTCGCACCGTGCATATTTTTTTCAAATTTTTTTATTGAAAAATAAAAAGTTTGCAGCCATAAAAACCTACAAAAATGTCCCATATAGCCCCATTCGACGGTACCTGATACTCTGCTGTGTATACTTTCACCATAACAAAGAAGAACAACAATACATTTTAATGAAAAACCGGCTTTTTTCCCTTTAAAGCTGCAAAAGTGAGTTGAAATGATCTTACTGATGTTACAAATTTCTTAATATTTTAAAATTAATTTTAGATAGAAAAAAGTTGTTGGCAAGTACGTTATGCAAAAAATGTGCTTCTGCTTTAGGATATTGTTGATATATGCTAGAAAGAGTGTGAAGAAAATCACTAGAATTTGATACAAGAAGTTATTTTATATGTTTATCTAAACATCTGCTGTATATGATTTGAGAGCAACAGAACTATCGATCTGTATGTCTATGAAAGAAACGCTAACTTTTTTTAAGTTGCTACTAAAAATATTAATGTCCTCGTATATAGAGACAGAATTTGTAAAAGCTATGAAGCTTAGAATGAGATTGATACTTAAAAACTCACTTTTTTCGCACCATTTCTAATGTTGGTTTAATATTATACTTGCTTCTGCAGACTTGCTTACTAATTTTTTTGGTTGTAGTCAAATCAGGCAATATTTACTTTTTCTGAGCATGCTCCATATCAGGTTTTCTTTACTTGTTGCCGTTGTATAGCTATTTTACAATGCCACAGAAGAAAGAAAAACTTGCAGTCATGGCAAAATTAGCCACAGAATGGTAAAAGTAAAACGTTTTGGATCAACAGAAATGGAAATGCTTCTTTGGATGATTAACTCAATGTGAGGGAGCAAATCTTTTCAATATTTTTGTTGACGAGACACTCAGAAAATCGGAAATGACGAAATTTCATTGGAGTTCTTGACATGAATCCTTATTAACAATAAATTCATATATACACAAACACAAACGGACAAAACAAGAGTTTAAAACTGTACAATGTCGAAATGAATAAAATAATAAAGACTACAATAGAAACAGAAAATATTTTTTTCACGTACTGTAAGGAAATGTACCGTATTCCTATATATAAAATTTCTGCATAGCAATGGCAAATCGTTTAGAAAAGTAGTACTTTTCTGCATAACAACGCACGTTTTAATTTTTAAATGCACCATAATTCACATAATTTTTGGTATCTTTATATAAAAATCTAGGCGTTTCTTTGCAGTACGTGAAAACAGTAGCATGTGCTACACGTAAGAAAACCGTTTTTCTGTGTTTGGCATATTTTAAATATCGGCTTCGCCTCGATTAAAAAGCTCTCGCCTGGCACGGAAAAACTACACTTTTCTCAACTTATGCTACGAAAAAAAACTTCCCGAGAAAACAAAAACTGCAAGTGCAGCATTCTTTTGCAGTATAGTTTTAAAATTTTTGTGGAAGCCGTTTTCTACAGTTCGTATTTTTGTGTCGTAGAAGACAAGAATTTTGATTTTGCCCCCCCTCCAAAGTGATGCTCCATGTTACGCCCATATATACAGGCTGTTTTCAAAAAAACGCCGCAACCCATAACTCCGTTGTTTTAAATTTTAGACCCAACAAACTATACATATTCTTAAATGACAAGACAAGGGCTACCTTTTGACATCGCCCGTTCGTAAATATCTTTCAACCGTTTTGAGCAACAATGTTCAACTTTTTTATTTTAAATGGAACACCCTGTATATTTTTACATATTTGGATTCAGGATGAAATTCTGCATGCAGTAGTATGCTTCATTTGTTTTTTGGACACTTAGAAATGTTTAAAATAATTTTTTAATATTGCATGTAGACAGTCGTACAGTACCATAAAATTTTCAAGTGTGCTGTGGAAAACAATCAGAATGTTGAAATATTTTATCTAACACGTCCAGAAAACGAAGAAATTCTGAGGCAGAGGATTATCAATGCTTGTCGCAAAATACCTCCCAATTTGATATTGAATGCAACCAATGGCGTAACTAGAAGATGTCAGTTGTGTGTTCAACAAGGTGACGGTCAGTTTGAGCAATACTTGTAGATACGTTTTGTAGTATTGTTTAAATTTGTTTCCAATAACATATTTCAACATTCTGCTTGTTTTCCACGGCACACTTGAAAATTTTATGGTACTGTACGACTGTCTACATGCAATATTAAAAAATTATTTTAAACATTTCTAAGTGTCCAAAAAACAAATGAAGCATACTACTGTATGCAGAAGTTCATCCTGAATCCAAATATGTAAAAATATACAGGGTGTTCCATTTAAAATAAAAAAGTTGAACATCGTTGCTCAAAACAGTTGAAAGATATTTACGAACGGGCATAAGTATTTACCACATAACAATAATCATTCTTGTTACTAGTGTTGGATCCAGTTTCGCGTATTCTCTTTAAACTTTGCAAAAGTTCACTATAATCACCGTCATTCATTAATTTTGAATTCTGCGACTTTTGCTCGTAAACTTCTCAAAGTAGGTTTTCAAATTGTTGCTGTTGATTCATTTTTAATAACCACATACCTATCCTTAAACAAATGTCACAAGACACGACAGTAAACAACAACACACAGCGCTTGCCATAAACCTAACCTCACTTTTCTAATAAATTACCCAAATGGAATTGGTTAGTTTACATACTAACCTACGAGTTGGTTATTATGTATTACTACTAATATTAAGTTCACACTTTATCCAAATACTGCGGATAGTTTGTAAACTAGCCAAAAACAACGGTTAATTTGTGGTTTGTACGTTGGTGATAAATCTTGTATAGTGTGTAAACTAGCTGGATAGTATGCAAACCAGCCAATATTCATAGCTATTTTAGTAGAAATCATGGTGGAAAGAATACAAGGTGTAACGTTCCGCAGAATGTGGGCGGACCTCAAATTCAACCAATAGGACATGGTCCCACAAATGGCACGATTGGTAGTACTGAAGTGTATTGTTAAAGACGCTGTCGATGTCAAATTCGAGGTTAGCTTTTGCGTC
>OW679198.1:69322580-69470856 GCA_940337035.1 Agriotes lineatus
ACTGATCACTCAACCAACTGTTCACATTGATTTTTAGCTTCTTCTTTAAACTTTCTGCACCATTCTCGCTCATAAACTGTACGCTCTCGATGTTGACTGCATTATACCCTTCAAGATTGAGACTTCAGCCAGAAGAAAGCGAATTAAGCGGGTGCAGTCCACCGTAATTCGCTTTCTTCTGGCTGAAAATATAGACTCTGAATGGCAACATTCTCCCAAAATTCATCGTCACATGAGAACAGTTTATGACTGATGGCTGTTTGCGAGAACGATGCAGGAAGTTTAAAGTAGAAGCTAAAAACTACCGTGAACAGCTGGCTAAGTGACCAGGCGGCAACCTTCTATGAGAAGGGCATACAGAAACATGTGTCACGGTATGATAAGGGCCTTAATCAAAATGGCGATTATGTAGAAATGTAGCCGAGAGATGTAACTATATTTTCAGCCATAATACCACAAGTGGTATGATTATCATTGGTGATATTTTCAAATTGAAACCGAGGTTTTAATGAGAAATATCACGATTACTAATCATACCGCGAGTTGTATTTAGTGAGAGAATAAAATGAATTATGTTGGTGGCACTGTAAGTCTATGTCAAATTCGAGGTTAGCACAAACTGACGCAAAAGCTAACCTGCCAGCCATACTTTTGCGTAGCAACAGACCACAATAAGTTGACACGATTTTTGTTTTGTATCACCGCTGTGTTACACATGTATCCAAGGGTTTTTATCTTTTTATGCTTCCAATTGGTTTAAAAAGGGCCACATGATTAATGAATTGTATTCTCCATATAATAAATGTTTCATATTCACTTTTGTTTTTTATTCTTACCGAATCGGAGGTTGGAAAAAAAACCCTCGTATTACCCATTTATATTGACTGTATTTTTGTAAAGTGAATGTTGAATAAGAAAATTTACAAGAACATTTAAAATGTTTGCAAATTACAACCAGACTACTATTAATATTGCAAAAGTTAAATGAAGATTTTTGAGAATCCATTACTTCAATGTAGAGGTTTTCATTAAAAAAAGATATATTCCTTTATTTGAAAAAATCGAAAACCACACGACCACATAATATAGGCAACCCATTTAGCACAGCTGGCAACGACATTTACTAAACTAAATCTGATAAGCAGCAGTGGCATACCCCATATTACAGAATTGATGTACTATAGGAAGCTACTTACTTGAAATAATTCAAAAATAAGTAACTTAGCTGTCAATAGAACTATTGTTGTTAATAAAGTGTCTTAAGTTAGACAATTAACACAACGCGAAAATTGAAAACTACACCACGAAGATTATTGCTCAAAAATGTCAAATTGTCTTCAATATTTTTCGATGTCTCTGTATAATACCTTAACCCATTAAGTCCCAACTTTTAAATTTTTTGTTTCTATAAAACTTTTTTTTTATATACAGTGTGTTCCAGGATTGATGTTACAAGAGGTGAGATGGACTAAAAATTTTTGAATTTTATTTTCAAGTTCTGGGATTCGGTCCTGCTTGGCCTGAAAAGAATTTAAAGAATATTTTCAGTTTTTGAAAAACAAGTAGGCCTTGACAGGGAAGCGAAAACTGTTTTATTTTCAGGTAAACTACCCTTTCTGTTTATGATACGGCAAAATTTTATTAAGAAAAGCTGTTTAGAATGATAAATTATGGCCCTATACAAAATTTCAGAAGGATCTGTCGACTTACAAAAAACCGTTATTTTTTAGATAATTGTACAGACAGATCAATAAAAAAACCAATTAGGGCAGGCTGTGATATGTGTTATACGTTTGGCAGTACTGAAGTGTATTGTCAGTCTATGTCAAATTCGATATTTGCAGGTTAAGTTTTACGTCAGTCTGTGTCAAACAACAAACAAAATCTAACCTACTAATCTCGAATTTGACATAGACTGACAATACACTCCAGTACTGCCAAACGTATAACACATATCACAGCCTGCCCTAATTGGTTTTTTTATTGATCTGTCTGTATTTTATTCTCAGGTAAACTACCCTTTTTGTTCATGATACCGCAAAATTTTATTAAGAAAAGTTATTTAGAATGATAAATTACGGCCCTATACAAAATTTCAGAAAGATCTGTCAATTTGTCGATTTAGATTAAACCGTTATTTTTTAGATTAAACAAACTGAATTTATTAAAAATGACAGTTTAATACTGGGTGTCCAGAAAGGGTGGGGGGTATTTGTTTCGGTGCTCTCCGTGTAACGGCACAGTTGGGAGGGGCACGCAAGGACAGGCTGGTATGCTACTCTTCAGAGATTTAGTAAGCATGGAAGCGTACCCGGGAAACCATCGCGCTTTTTGCATACGCGCCCATTATCGCAATGGTGATTCGATCGTGGCTGCTCAACGTTTGTACCGTGCAGAATTCAATGTACAGAATGCACTGAAGGACGATACCATCAGAAAATGGATTCGAATGTTTGTGGGGATACCTTAAAGAGAGAGTTTATGCAAACAACCCACAAACTCTACAGCAATTGAAGCATAACATCCGCACCGAAATGGCCGTCATTTCTAGAGAGATGTGTAGACGCATGATGGCCAATTTCCGTTCTCGGTTACAGGAGTGCCAGCAGGGCGACGGTCAACATTTGGACAACATCATCTTTGCCAGTTAATTTTCCAAAGTTTTGTCTAAAAACCACCAAATACATTTTTTTTCCTAACTTGGAATTTTTTTTTATTTAAGTTACAATTACCCCCTACCCTTTCTGGACACGCTGTATAAGTCAACAGATCTTTCTGAAATTTTGTAGAGGGTCATAATTTATCATTCTGAACAACTTTTTTAAATACAATTTTTCCGTATCACGAACAAATAGGGTAGTTTACCTGAAAATAAAATACCATTTTCTAAAAAATAACGGGTTTTTCTAAGTTGACAGATCTTTCTAAAATTTGGTATAGAGCCATAATTTATCATTATGAACAACTTTTCTTAATAAATTTTTGTCATATCATGAACAAAAAGGGTAGTTTACCTGAAAATAAAATAGTTTTCGCTTCCCTGTCAAGGCCTACTTGTTTTTCAAAAACTGAAAATATTCTTAAAATTCTTTTCAGACCAAGCAGGACCGAATCCCAGAACCTTAAAATAAAATTCAAAAATTTTTAGTCCATCTCACCTCTTGTAACATCAATCCTGGGACACACTGTATAGTGATATATACAACCCCTCAAAATTAAAATAAAATATTTAGTCACTAAAAATAGGACGGTGGCTCGTAACGGTATCACTCCTAATAGGGGGCACATTTATAATAACGATGAATGTATTGTATTTGTAGACAACTAAATAATGGTTCAGTTTGCATAAAAAACTTATTATATGCAAGTAGTCCCGGCAATTGCTAGTTTTACCACGCAAAAGGTCGTACCCAAATGAAATTTGGTGGAATCATAAAATTTACTGTCCTGATCATTTTTTGCAAATATCTCCGTTCCTATTGGTCCTACGAAAAAAAAGTAAAGTTATGAATTGAAGAGCATAAAATTGTACATAAAATATGTTCTATAAATTTTTTTCGTCAGATCAATAGTTTTTCAGATACAGCGCGCCAAACGGAAGCGAGTAATGGTAATGTAGCGGTGGAGCAGACGTGTCCGTACAAAATATAATGCAGAAAACTGTGCAAATGCGTTTCATAATAATAGATATTTATGTGGAAATTACTTTGCACATATCACTTAGCTCACATTTAAGCAGACAGATGCAGAAAAAACATTACCATTATTTTCTTGCGTTTGGCGCGCTGTATCTTGAAAATTATTGGTCTAACAGACAAATGAATGGAACATATATTTTATGTACAATTTTATGCTCTTCAATTTATTATTTCACCTTTTTATCGTAGGACCAATAGAAACGAAGATATTTGCAAAAAACTGATTTTGACCGTCATCTCTTTAAGATGGCGGCACGAGCGGTCTTCGCACAAGGTCGAAAACTAAGGGTTATAATCAGGACAGTAAATATTACGATCCTACAAAATTTCATTTGGTTATGACCTTTGCGTGGTAGACCCCTTATTTTCGCCCCATTGCTTGGACTAATGGTATTATAAACCAATTAATTAGATTATTTTGATTGATAAAGTATAAAGCATTATTTAAAAAGGTTATTTTACGCAAAAAAGCTAAAGGCTGCAATTTATAATATGTTCCTGGGCATCTTCCTTGTTTCTGGCTAGTTTCTATAAAATTACAATGATTCTCTAGACGAACGTCATGAAAACCTGTGGAAAGTGATGACGTTGTTGAACGTCTCAAGATAAGCCTTCCCTCCTAATTTTATATTCGTAATAGGAATAGGACATAGAAAATCCAATAAATTGCTGTCCGAGGAATTTATGGGCTTCAAAAGAATCCGTGTATTTACCATCATTCGGGTAAATAGTGCCCAATACAAATTTTTGGCTCATATTAATACTGCACATTTAGCAGCATTTCAATCATGTTGGTCTACTCCCCCCATATGAATATTATAATTTTCCATGATTGTGGAACACATTTATTTTCCTTGCTCTTTCTGTCCTACCGTTGAACTTGTGATAATGGTTGGTTGGTTCAGCCCTTTGGGTGAAATTTGGTGCACGGTTCGGTCTATTGCGCATGCGCTGCGAGGGGAGTAAGGTTTATAGTTCGATCAGCGTACGTCAAAATGTTGTGGGTGCCACTATCGTCTCGTAATGTGTAAAACAATGTTGTTGCGCTCTTGGCGGTGGTTCAGGTTAGCGGTTTAGGTTAGTTGTTAGGTCTTGATGAATTTATTTAGAGAAAAAATATGAAAAGAGAGTATGTTCAACATTACATTTTTATGTTCACTGTTACATTTTGGCGCATGCGCAATAGACCGACTGTCCACCAAATTTTTACCAGCCTTTGAAATACATATCCTCTCGGATGCCTCCAGTTTGGAAAATGAACACGTTATTCTCGTTGGCCATGTTAGCATTTCCATTACAGAAACTGTATACAATGTGCATATCGGCATACTCATTGAACGTAAAATCCATTTGATTGAATGAAACACAATAACGAAAAAACAGAAATACAAGAACTAATCAAAACTGTACGAATAATCAGGAGAAAAGCAGAGATGACACAAATTAGAACAAGCAAGTGTCAAAACTTGACAATGACATGAGGAGAGTACTTATTGTTTTACAATGTTGTTGTATGTATTTTTCATAAAAGTAAGTTAATGAAGAAATGTTAAAAACAAACTTGAGGTAGAAAGACAACATCTATGGAAAAATAATCTTAAACATTTTCCTTCATTCTAAATTGCAATGTTTTCTATCAATTGATATCGTGGAAACGCAGAAAGTGTTACAATTTTGAACTCGTGTAGCTTTTTTGCCAATTTATACACACAATGATAGCATATGTCCAGTTATGTCTCAGCGCAGTTGATACTGGGAAGTGCCAGCGTCATATAAATAGGACAGGCCAGAATCGAGCCCTACAAAACAGCGTAATTATTGAAAAACTAGATAAATACTAATTTTATAGTGAAAATAAATTATTATTAAAGCTACCTGCAAGTCACTGTATTGAAAAGGATTACAATGGAAAAAAATGAAACGTAGAGTGCTGCTGGTTGATGAGAAATTGATGATTTTCACTATTTTTTTAGTGCAGGAGTTTACATGTACAAAAAATATGTCTTTATTGTTTACAAATTCTTCTCTTTGAACATTTTTACAGTATTTTATAATATCTCATACATTTTTAAGAAAAAAATGAAGTCTCTAGTGTTTTATTAATAGGATGCTGGGACTTAATGGGTTAATAGTCACACTCAATATTATTAACCATGATCAACTTGCATGTTTTTTTTTATTATCCTGTATTGAAGAATTCATATGCTATTTTTACTCCGAAATAGTAGAATAAGAACATTTAGAAGTTAATATGCAAAATTACTAATTGTCCAACCAGGAACTAGAAGTTTCTTCTGATCTGTATAAATGTAATCATAATGTACTCAATAGTCTATGGGTACTTTTTTAGTTTACACCCCCACATTTAAGCTAAATAGAAAAATAAAAAATCAGTTGTATGTGGGGGTGAAAACTAAATTATAATCTATGGTAAACTAAATTAGTTTATTTTTTATTAAAGATTAAGTAATACAAATTATTCACGTGTATAAACTTCTGCTATTTGCAAGGAGAATGTAACAAGCCAAGCCACCAGCAGTGCCACTTACTGCCGTGAGCACACACCAGCCACAACACGCCAACGTACCGTACCTTACCTAACCTAACCTAACCTCACCTAACCTAACCTAACCTCACAATTAAAATCATATTGTTTCAATAGAAAACAAAGGAAAAAAAGCTGCCCGTAAACATTATTTTAGTTTACACCCCCACATTTAAGAAATACAAAAATCATAATCCAGGTGTAGGTGGGGGTGTAAACTAGAAGAGTATTTAAAAAATACGAGTATTTCACATTATGATGCAATAACTATACCAAGTGACCATAGGATTATAGTGGGCCCAACCATATTTTACTTGAAAAGTTTTTTTTTAAACAAACAATGCTGTATTGATGACATGTTTATAGTTTGATATTTTGTGACATAACTTAACCTAACGCAGCCTACCCTAATCAAACGTAGTCTACACTAGCTTTACCTCAACCATCCGAATCTAATCTAATCTAACTTAACCTAAGCTATTCTAGTCTAACTAACCTAGCTCAACCTACTCTAACCTTAGCTATCCGCACCTAACATATTCTAATGTAATCCACTCTAACCTAACCAGCGGAGCGGCAAAAACCGCTGACCTATCAAGGCCCCTAACATAACCTAACCTAGCTTAACCTCACCTAACATAAACTAAGCTAACTTTAACTAATCCATCCTAACAAGTGTAACATCAGAATGATTCTTATGTAACAGAAAGGCGCTAGACTCGTTCACAGATTGAGCATGCACAACATAAACCAATCGATGCATTTTCCACTTTACCGTAAATGCCATGTACAGAAAATATCATAAATTATAATCTTCTGGAAGGATACTATAATTACAATCCAAAATCTCAAAATACCTATAAAAAATAGCCTCCAAAATTCTTTTTAATTTTTTTGTTTCGAATCTTTTCTTTGTCATATCTGTACTTGGAAGGTTAAGCACTATTGAAATATGTATTCGACTTGACTTATTTCAATTTATGGTAAAATAAATTGTAACCAAATGTTCATTTTAGAAAATTGTAAAAGTATTAATTTCAATAAATGACTTTTTGCTAATTGGCAGTGAAGAACATCGAAATTGTCATTAAAATACAAGAAATTGGCAGCGAAGTAATACATTGTTTTACGACTTTTTGTAGACGGCAGGGCAACAGATAAACGTCAACATACCCTACAAAAGTTGGTTAAAATGTTGTAATTTCATGTTGTCTCGATTTAAAAAAAACATAATGTACCCCTCGGCACTGAAGTTCCTTTTTATCCCTCATATGACTTATTTGTCTTAGCCCTATGGGCCTTGCAACTAAATCCACATTCATGATAAAAAGTTAAACTTCAGTGCCTTGGTATACAAATTACTATTTGCACAATTCTTATGTAGGTACAATTGCAGATAAAAAAATGGAAATACCAACATTATTCTAGGGCTTCTTTTTATATTGATTTTAAACATTATGATTATGGCCCCCTTTAGACGTAGATACTATATGCAAGATGCACGTGTACCAAATACAGAAAATGCATGCGTTCATCGAGAAGCGCATACAGTATCGCGATACTAAATTTTGCTATCTGTCCCCTTCGGCCGCAGGCGAAAAATTCTGATTTGCCATTAGACCACATGAAATTGTTCAGAGACACATATTTTTGCAACAGAATACATGATATCAGATCATAGAGTGTACGACATTTGACAACGAAAAATTTATCAGTTTAGTAGAGCCCAATCCCCGTCTTTGGGATACAGCACAGTCAGATTATTTCGACAGAAATAAAAAACAGCACTGCCATATCCATAACTGCACTGCACGGCACTGGACTGCCTTCGTAAGTGACCGAGGGCCCTATGTATCCGATACAGTTGCAAACTGTATTCCACCACAATTCTGTATCTTGCATATTTTATATCGCATTCTGTGTCCACGTCTGAAAAGGGCCTATGCCTTTCATGTCAACTTAACAAAATGTCACATTGACAATCAATTATTACAATAAAATGGATGACATGCAAAAGACTCATTTACAAAATGCAAAAATTAGTGTTTCCATTTTTTTGTCCGTTCACCTAGCTGAGTACAAAGAGGGTTCCATTAAGCCAGATCAGTTAAGGTCACTAAATATGTAAAGGTACCGTCATTCCATTCCAAGATTTTATTAACCCAAAATAAAAAAGACAGAACATTGTAAGAAAGTGAGAGTGGGAGTGAGACACTAATGACAGAACCCCAAATTAAAAGAGACAAAAGATATATGTTTGCACAGTTGGCGGTACCTTTATGATTTAGTAACCTTAAGATGAGTGACAGGGAAAACAATTTTGACAAGTGCAAAAATCTACAAATGACAAGTGTAAAAATATGATGCACAAGAGAAATAGTTATTTATGGTACAAGTGTGTTATAAGGGAAATAAGTCACGAGAAAAAACGGGTAAGCCACGAGCACTTCGTGCGAGTGGCTTTGTTTTTAAAAGTGACTTATGACCGATAACACACGAGTTCCATACATAATTTTATCCAACACCTTCAGAATTTCGTTAAAACGCATCCTTTTTCTGATGACAGTTATGACATTTTTATTTGACAAATTATTAAAAGTAGCTCAATTTATGGGAAGGCTTTGACGCGATCACCATGGCACATAAAAGTTTTGTTTACATTGAAACAATAATCGTGTTTGGTTTCACAAAAGTGTCAACACATGAAAACGACGCCGAATACCTAATGGAAGAAAAAGTGTTTGTTCCTGCTGAAATTCAAAATGATGCTAAACTAGCATTATCAAAAATAATACCCAAGAAATCGAAGGATATTTATGAAAAGGAATTCGGGCTATTCAAGTCCTGAAGAGAAGAGAAAGGAGTTAGTGGTATAACCGAAGAAATATTGTTGGCGTATTTTGTTGAAATTGGAAAGAAAAATGTAGGTTCGTCAATGTGGACAAAATACTCGATGTTGAAAGCAACGTTAAAATTTCATAAAAATGTAGACATATCGAAATATGGTAGGCTTATATCTTTCTTGAAAAGTGAGTCAAGAGCACATAAACCAAAGAAAGCCAAGATTTTGGAAAAGGAACATATTGAGCAGTTTCTAAGAAGTGCTCCGGACAGTGAATATCTGATGGAAAAGGTGAGATAGTGCCTATTTGATTTCCGTAAATCCTATTTAAATATATGTTTATAGGTTGCACTAATAATGGGTATTGCGGGGGCATGGCGTTGTAATGAGCTGACAAATTTGAGTGTTGAGCACATCGAAGACAAGGGATCATATCTCTATATTTCCATTCCTGATACAAAAACCAACAAACCTCGAAGTTTCACTGTCATAAACGAGGGATATCCTGTCAGTCCTATTGATCTCTATAGAAACTATGTTTCATTACGACCTGCCAAGGTACCACACCGTAGATTTTTTTTGAATTACAAACATCAAAAATGCACGATCCACCAGTTGGAATAAACACATTGTCTAAGGTGCCATTCCGAATCGCATCTTACTTGAAACTACCACATGCAGAGGCTTACACTGGTCACAGTTTGAGACGGTCTTCTGCTACACTGTTGGTTAATGGTGGAGGCAACATAACAGCGCTTAAACGCCACGGTGGATGGAAATCGTCTACTGTGGCAGAGGGGTACATTGAAGAATCGTTGGGAGAAAAAATTAACACAGCAAGAAAAATTCAAGGAGGTTCTGAGTTCACCACCGCCACTGTTCCAAGTATTGTAGTGAATAGCGCAGAATCACGTAATGAAATTTCCAATAATAATGTAAATTGTCAAATTACTAGAAGTAACAACTATGCAATTGACATTAATATAAATATTAATATTAATAAGTGATGTTCTAAAATGTATTATATTGAGTATGTAATATTGCGTTATGGATGTAATATGTTCTGTAATGTGTTCTGAATAAAATGTTAATTTTCAATAGTTTTTTTTATCGAGAGTGACTTATGGTTTATAACACACTAGTGCCTTATGGTTTATAACTCACTAGTGACATATAGGCCACTTTAAATTCCTAAAATCACCATAGTTATGGGCTTAATAACTCACAGTGTTGGATAAAATATTATAAATTAATTCAAATATATTGCAAGTGTCAAGTAAAAGAATTGACCAGAAAAATAAGGTAAATTGTGTAAAAATAAATTGGCCTGAATTATGTAATATCTAACTTATGCGCAGGGTTGTGAAATGATCCACTTATGTAAGTTGAAATTCTTTTATATCTCATTTCAACGTTGCAGTGCACTATGAAGAGACATAAGCATGACTAATATACTAAAACATTAAATAAATTCCTGTTTCTATTATCCTAATGAGCCTAGCTTAAAATCAGATATTACGGGATTTTCCGATTGCTTTTCACCATGTATCAATGGTGTTTCACTGGTTGTCAGATGTAATTCCCATTTGTCAATATTGACAAGTGCTGACAAGAGGAAAAAGCATTCGAGATGAAGTGAAATACAACTGATACATAATGAAAAGTAATGGGAAAGCCCTGTAAATGAAGTAGGACACTAGAAATTATGTCGGCAGTAATTTTAAAAACATTTAATTTTTTTTCTACGACTCCTACTAAAAGTAGGCCTTTTACCAATAGCTTATCGAACTAAAAATAACATATAGATCAACGTGCTAAAAGTAAAATCAGCTGTTTACTTTTAGCATTTTAGAAAATATACGACCCCAATGGATAGGCCATATAATAAGACGTAACTACGTTTTAAATAAATTAGAAGGCACGATACAGTACAGGGGAAGAAAGCTTTAGGAAGACCCTATTTAGATTTTATTAAGCAACTCATGACAAACGCAGGAATTACAAGGTATTCAGAAATGAAGCAAATGGCTTGTAATAAAACTCGTTGGAGAGCTGCCAACCAATCAAGATTTGATTGAAGGGAAAGAAGAAACTGAAAGCGAGGTTAGCAAGTTACTGTAGTTGCTTCTTTCGTTAAAGGTAAAGTGTTTTAAATAATTAAAGCATTATATAATGAAGAAAGTAAAATTATTACTATAAATTTGACATTTGAACTCACTAATAGAGTAATATCTCCCACAGTAAGCTTGTGTAAAAGTTTCAGCGCCCTACAACGGGTAGGCCGGAAACTATTCCAGAAAGGCCAAAATTTAAATACGTCATTACTACGATATTTGGATTACTCAAGGATATGCCGTCAAGACCAATAAAAATTTTGCATATACATAATTTGCCTCCATCAGAATTTCGATTTTCAAGTTCTAAACTAAAAAAATTGTTAAGATTTTTCACAACTTCTGGCTGACAAGCACGCTGTCATATTGAAGCATGTGTTTATGAAATGGCACCAGCGCCTCCTGATGAGTGGGTCAATCTCTAACAATTATTCGACAGATGTATTTAAAAAAAACCTCTTTGTCGCTTTGGAAAATCTGTGTTTCCCTCACTCAATCGGCACACTTTGGAACCCAGCACTTCTTTACATACCAACTCATTATTAAAGTTTTTTGAAACATTTAGCTCACAAGAACGCTCTCAGTTTGAAAGATGTGTACTTTTCAAAAATCTAAAGTGCAAGAATGGTAGAACTGAGTATATTAATTATTCAGTTCTACCAACCTTTTAGATTGGTGATATTAACGCCCTCCGACGGGTGGGCCAGTCTCTAACAATTATTTGACAGGTACATTTAAGAAATGTCTCTATTAGTTGGTTCTTTGTGATTATGACAAATTATAACTGTCAAAAATGTAAACATTTATTAAATCGATATTTATATTTAAGGTCATAGAAAAAATATTGTATGCAAACTCGTGCTGAAAGTGTTATTGCACTCGACATGTTATGCCTCATGCGCTATATGGACACGTTTAGCACCTGTATCATAAATACCTATTTAGCTTTTCTACGAAGTTGTATAAAATACATTAGCAGATAATTACTTTTGAATTTTATGATAAAAATTTAAATGTACTTGTGAGTATTATGACAGATAGAATATTATCATTAAATTAGATTTAAATGCTTAATTACATGCATTTTCATTTTCAATTACCTAAATGTTCTTTTTACTCAATTTTCTTTTTGGTATTTACCTGAATCATGTGTAATTAAATTTAATTAGAATTTCTATTAAGGAATCATTGATAAATTTCAAGATACGACAATGTAACAATGGAAGACGAATAACCTTGCCAGAAATGATTACCATTCTATTATAATGTTTGCGATACGTTTAGAATATACTTAACACTCTGCAAACATCAAATTATGATTTCAATTCCGAAAATAAATACTTACTGTAGCGACCTTTGGTGTTTTGGCAAAAGTGAGATACACTACCGTCTAGGCCAAGTGACTGATAAGAATCCTTCGTAAGGGATAACACAATGACACCATCAGGTGTAACAGATACGCAATCGTCACAATCTATTCTTGTATTTATGCTCAGTGCTGTGAAACTACCTGCAAAAATCAAACAATAATTATTAAATTTGTGAGCTGAATGTCTCATGAAGTCACCTTTCTTTATAAAATTGCTTATGAAATCCTTTTCAATTAATTCATTCAGCGAGAAATTACTGATTTTGTAATATTCACAATCAGATATTAGTAGATCGCACAAAAGTTCAGGGGTGCGAAGCGTGTCAGGTACAACAACTGACACCTGCAATGGACAGTACTTTTAAGAATACAATTTTATTTTGCAATATACTAATTAATTACGATAACAATAATTTTCTTAGTTCTCAAATATATTTATGATTAGTCTGAAATTAAATTCAATCAATTATATATCGATTTGTGTATGTACTTACTAAATGATTGTAATAATTTTTTTTTATATTTTCCAGACAATTATTTAGAGATAGTTCCCCTCTTTCACTTTTTAAAGTGGATTCTGGTGCTTTGAAGTACCATACCTCAGGACATAACATTATACGATAGACTTATTAATACCTGTTACTAAATTAACAATCATTTAGCAATATAAATTAAATATGTGTTATTAGGAACAACACAACTACTGCGCAAATAAAACTTTTATATTGACATTGACAGTGTGACAGCTGACTATGTAGCTACATTCATGTCGCTATTGGTTAGCATCTATTGCCAACTATAGATAAACAAAATTCACTATAAACAGGCAATTTTTATGACTTTCGTAGAATTACAGATTGGTTGCTGCATGTGCGAACATACGAACATGTATGACAATTAGGTTGTCACGGCAGGCTCCTTGAAGTATAGTTCTCCTATGAAAATAGTGAAATAAATATTTTGATAGTTAGCTATGAAATTTTAGAAGGCATGTGTATTATTAAATCAGAAAAACCAAAATATTATAACGTGACAAGACACTAGTGACCATGGTGTAAAGAATACAAGGTGAAACGCTCCCGGGATGGGCAGTCGTTCAGAAAATAGAGGGGAGATGTCAACCAATCCCAGATGGTCCTGCTCAGGAAATCCATCACGGCCGCGATCATGGTGTAACCATGGTTGCGATCGTATATGTTGCTGGCACTGTCAGTCGATGTCAAATTCGGGGTTAGCAGGTTACATTTTGCGTCAATCTGACACCAACTGACGCAAAACCTAACCTCAAATTTGACATCGACAGCGTCTTCAACAATACACTTCAGTACTACCAATCGTGCCATTTGTCGGACCATGTCCTATTGGTTGAATTTGAGGCCCGCCCACATTCGGCGGAACGTTACACCTTGTATTCTTTACACCATGCTAGTGACAGTGGGATTTTCTAAATTATAATTATTAACAATTTTTGTTCCACATGGAAATAGTTATTTTTCCAATACCTAACTAAATATCTGCATTTTATTCACTAAAATCTCGCTATTAAAGTATCTCGTTATTCACTAGTGATTAAATAGTATATTATATCATGAGGGACTAAACTGCATCATTAAATCCTGCGATTGAATACTATTTCCTGAGCGTCCGTAGGGCCCGAGGGAAATAATCACTCAAGGGATTTAGGCAATTTAGTCCCGTGTGGTATACGCTATTTTTTACACTTTTGGGAACATCATCATCCAATATTTGAAAAATTTGAAATCTGTCAATTTGGAAACTGACAAATACGAATTTTATTAAGAATGCTGTGTACAGAGTGATTTTTTAAAACTGAATTGCAGCAGACCCTGGATAGCCTGAATCAGTTGGCAGTACTAAAGTGTCAGTCTATGTCAAATTCGAGATTTACAGGTTAAGTTTTGCACCAGTGTGTGTCAATTGACAAACAAAACCTAACCTACTAACCTCGAATTTGACATAGACAGACAATGCACTTCAGTACTGCCAACTGATTAATTTTAAATACAAATTTTATTATGAATGCTGTGTAACATAAATTTACCATAGATACGGTAACATTTTTAGTTTTTACTTTAGTTCCTAGGCGCTAAAGTAATTACTTCTGTCCCTAGGGCTTCAATGAGCTACTTTAGTCCCTGAAATAAGTGACTAAAGTGCCAACTTTAGTCCCGAAAGTGCAAAAAAGTTTTAAATTTGTATTTATTTAGTTTTTAATATATTTTTTTTATAATTACAAAGGCAAAATAACAGACGAAATATTTAAGGTTATATTCTATTTGTCATTACTGTCTTGTCAGTTATAATATTTTCGTTTTCTGATTTAATAAAACACATGCCTCCTAAAATTTCATAGCTAACTATCAAAATATTTATTTCACTATTTTCATAGAAGAACTATACTGTCAAGTACTGTATATAGTTTTATACAGGAACTCTACTGTCAAGCAGCTGTCACATTATTGCAGTATTTGTGATTTAGTTACAATTACTAGATTGCGTAACAATAGGTGTCTACGAGGTGAACGAGAAAGTACAAAACTTATTAAATTGCTTCACAACTAAAATTCAGTTCGTGCAAAACGGAATTTATCTGTTGTAGCTTTTGATAATCGCTCTATCCCTCCTACCAGTACAATACACTGACTTTTATATCAAAATCAAGATGCAATGTAGTGTAAAAGTAAAAGAGCAATTGTCTTTCATGTCCCATGTTCACATTAACCGCCAACAATCTTATGTGTATAGCGTTTGTGGAAAAAGCCGCCTATTTAAAAATAATTTGGTTTTGAAAATTCCTTTTTCTAACACTGTTTTCATGGCTCATATAAACTCGCACCTTCAGTTGCCCTTAAAATACGATTTCTTTATAAAATACGTCGTCAATGACGTTACTTTATAAGATCTTAAAATACGTTGCCATAGACGCATTTTATAAAAAAAATTGTCATGATCCGAGCCCAAATTTACTTTAGAAACAGAATAAAATGTGATAATGAAGTGCCCCGAGGGCCCCTTGGAGAGGGGCAAAGCCCCGAGGGCCCCCTTGAAGAGGGGCGGAGCCACGAGGGCCCCCTTGGAGAGGAGCGGAGCCCCGGGAGCCCCCTTGGAGAGGAGCGGAGACCCGAGAGCCCCCTGGAGACATAAGTGTTAGAAAAAATCTTGAAGACAACACGAGTTTTATAGTTTTAAAAATCTCGATCTATTAAATTCTCGATTTTTTAACTGTCTATAAAACTAGTTGTCTTAATAGCTAATATAATCCAACGATAAAAATATAATAAGTACCAGGTGACCATAAATGGTTCTGATTTTTTTTCTTAAGTTGGCACTGTTTATGATGGTGGCACTGTAAGTCTATGTCAAATTCGAGGTTAGCAGGTTAGGTTTTGCTTCAGTCTGTGTCAAACCTGACGGAAAACCTAAACTGCTAACGCTGGTTACACATGAGGTGCATACAAAACTTTATGTACGATCGAAATTTTACAAAAGCAGATTCAGATTGTAATAAACGTTGTGAAATACAATAATCATTTTAGCTGAATAGTACCTTTACAACTAGGTTGGTTTTCATTAATACGTATTTGTAAATAATAACTAATAATAGTTTTATGCATTAAGGCAGTTTGAATACATTTTTTCCCTGAGGTTGACATGGTTACAGACCGAGCGCCTCTGGTCAACCAGTGGTGCTTACAATATTTTATTTACTAGCATAGATGGGAGTTTCATGGCTGCTTCTCTCGACGCCTCGTGGTACGGCTGTCACGGAAATAGTTGGTCCCGGATGTCATAATAACATCATGGCAGTCGTTAGTGGGGTTGGAAGCACGATATACCCACGGTTGGAAGTCCCCATAAAATGTACAGCGACGCCTATAATTGGTCTAACGGCTGTTGGCTGAGTACAAAATAAAATAAAAAATAAAAATAACATATTAGTAAAATGAGTATAAAATTTCAAAATGTCACAAGTGTCATATGTTATTTAAAATAAGAATCTGAAAGTAACATCAAGGATTACCTAAATTATTAGTTTCTAAAACATTGTTTTTTATAGATGCAGGTTACCATGAGATTGAGGGAAAACTAATTGCAAAAATACCTAGGGAGTTATGAGTAGCTTTTCATATTTTGTATCTATGATGAAAATGAACAATATAATGTTGCTAGTAAATAAGTTATTTATGTACTAAGAGCATTATAAAGATGTTTATGCCCTTTCGAGGATGACAATTTAACTAGTCTGAGGAACTCTGGCCCAAGGGTTTATAAGTCACCTGAGGGCTATGAACATCAAGTAATGCCCGTAGTGCATACGTTTTATTTTGCACTTTGAATACGCAAATGACTTGAAAAGCTTGCAGAGCAGTCCATAATGTCTGATCATTAGGCCCTCTCGAGAGGGCGTTATGGACTGCTTTATATACCTCGTATCACAGATATAAACAACAAATAATAGATCAGTAGAAAATAAAATTCTTGTACGCCCACTGATGTCATTTAGCGAGCGATAAACATTTATTACCCCAGGGCAAAAAAGACTAGCTTTATGCCTGAAACAGAGGTCTAAAAAACGCCTGTTATTGATCGATTGTACATAATAGCTTATGATACAAGTTGCTAAATTGAAGTGTTTTAGGCACGTGACGTGGTTTGTCAAATGAGACCGAAGGTCGATTTTGACATCGCGTCAAGTGTCTAAAAACTTCTTTGCAACGCGTATCATACAAGATTTTATCTACTTTGCATAAAAATAATCAGAAACTTTGAATTTTGACATAAATGTGACAATCTGTCAGTCATCTGGAATAAAGCAGGCTGGTTCAACGTTTTTCATATGAAAAGAACAATGTAATAGCAAAGAGAATATATGCTCTTTGGTAATAGTATATTACATACCGAGGTGGGAAGTGTTTCATTACTGTCGAGAGATTAGGTAGTTTACCGAGACGCGTAGCGTCGAGGTTAACTTTATCTCGAGACAGGGGTGAAACTTTCCACCGTGGTATGTATACTATTTTATTTGCAATCATCTAATTTTAAAAATAACTACAATTGAATTCTGAATAATAGGTATCTTGATGTAGCTAATATTTTTGTTACCATGAAAACAACCCACTCAATGTTTTGTTACCATGGAAACACCCCACTCTTCAGGTATGTAATATTTTTCGGGGTATGTAATAATTTCCTGGCTAGTTTCAAGTAATCATCTAGTTCCCAGCTGTTGTCATGTCATGAAATTGACACATTACAATGTGATTGCGAATAAAAACAGTTCCTAGACCCCTTAATGGTCACATTAAAACACCAAATAGTACAGTCAAAATAGTGTAAAAATACCATTATATATATGTCCTCAAGCTCCCGGGTTGGAGCATAGGGCCTCCACAAATGCTCGCCATCTTGTTCTGTTTTGCGCTATTAGTTTGACTTCCAGCCACGCTCTTCCTGTTGTTTTTATTTCTTCTAATATTGTTCTTCGCCATGTTGATTTAGGCCTTCCTCTCCTTCTGCTGCCTTGGGGGTTCCACTCTAATGCTGTTCTCGCGATGTTGTCAGGTTCCCTTCGTAGCGTATGCCCAATCCAGTTCCATTTTCTTAATCTGATCTCATATCTTAGTTGTGTTTGTTTAGAGCGCCTCCATACTTCCTCATTTGTTACACGGTCTGACCATTTGATTTTTAATATTTTACGAAGGCATCTATTGACAAATACCTGTAATCTCGCGTCTGTGGTTATGGAAGTTTTCCACGTTTCGCAACCGTACAGTAAGACGGATTTTACGTTGGAATTAAACACTCTTGTTTTATTGTTTATGGTTAGATGCGGGCTATTCCATATTTCTTTTAACATGGCGAAGGCTGCTCTGGCTTTCCCAATGCGACTTTCTACGTCTTCTTCAGTGCCCCCTGTGCAAGTTATCACGCTCCCTAGGTAACTAAACTGTTGAACATCCTCTATCAGTGTGTTTTGTATGTTGAACCTACGTTGGTTATTGTTGTTGATTCTTAGGGATTTTGTTTTGGATATATTTATGTCTAAGCCTACTTTTTGAGCTTGTTCGGTCAGTCGGTCTAATCGTGACTGCATATCGTTAAAGGTGTGCGCCATTAGACATATGTCATCTGCGTAGTCCAAGTCTAGTAGTTGCTGTTGCAATCCCCATGTTATTCCTCTTTGCTGTTGGTTTGTGTTGTTCATGATCCAGTCCAGTGCTATATTAAAAAGTATTGGAGACAGGGGGCATCCTTGTTTGACGCCCTTCAGGATCGGGAAGTTTTTTGTGGTTTTTCCTCTGTGAAGTACGTTGCATTGTGCATCTTTATATAGTGCTTTTATTAGGTTTATTATTTTGGGTGGGATTCCGGATAGTTCTAATATGGCCCAGAGTGATTTATGATCCAGTGAGTCAAACGCACGTTTAAAGTCGACGAATACAATGTACAGCGGGGTTCTCCATTCTATGCATTGCTCAATGATTATTCTTATGGTGTTAATGTGATCGATACAGGATCTGTATGGCCTAGAGCCTGCCTGTTCTTTTCGAAGTTTCATTTCGACATGTTCCGTCATTCTTGCGTTCAGTGTCTGAGCTATTACCTTGTTGATCATGTTGAGCAGTGTGATACCTCTCCAGTTACTGCACTTCGATAGGTCCCCTTTCTTTGGAAGTTTAATTATTGTGCCTTCCTTCCATTCTGCAGGAATCGATTCTTCTTCCCAGATGTGCTTTAATATCGGTTGCATTATTTCTGCGGTGTGTTGCGGGTCTACTTTCAGGAATTCCGCCGGTATCTTGTCTGGGCCTGTTGCTTTCCCATCACGCAGTTTTGATATTGCTGTTATAATTTCTTGTTTGTTTGGGGGATATATGTTAATTCTCATAACAGGCTGTGCTATTCCGTCTGGGAGCGCCTCTTCCTCCGTCGGTTCGCTCAACAGACTAGAAAAGTGTTCTTCCCATATTCTCATTTGTTCTTTTTCTGAGGTGATTGTGTTTCCCCGGTCATCTTTCATTGGTTTGTTGGTGTTTTGCGGCCTGTTTGCTAGTTTCTTTGTTATTCTGTACACTTCTCTTAGATTTTTCTTTTGCATTGCTTGTTGCGCCTGCTCTGTTAACCTGTCTACCCATCTTCTTTTATCCCTTCTTGCTGTTCGCTTTACTCGTTTATCAATTCCATGCAGCTGTTGGGCTATTTGTCGTTTGGTTTCGTTACCGGTAGATGCATTTAGCCTGTTCTTCATGTCTCTTCTTTCCTTTATGAGTGCCCATGTTTCATCTGAGATCCATGTTTCTTTTTCTCTCTTCTCCTTTCCCAGCAGTTGATCTCCTACGTCGTGCAGTTTCTTTTTGTATTCTTTCCATCTTTCTGTATCGCTTTCGTCCTCATTCCTTTGATATGTTTGTTCCTCGTTTTCCCTGATTGCGTTTCTAAATTCCCGAAATATAAAAGGGTTTTTTAGCTTTTGTAAATTATATTTGTCTCTAGTTGTCTTTGCATATTCTAGTTTTATTGCTCGAAGTTTTATCTGAATTTCACCGACAACCAAGTGATGATCGCTTGCCATGTCTGCCCCTCTTTTGTTGCGTACATCATTAAGGGATTGTCTCCATTTCTTACTTATGGTAATGTGGTCTATTTGATTGTTTGTTTTCTGATCAGGAGATACCCATGTTATTTTGTGTATAGTCTTGTGGGGAAATAGCGATCCACCTATGCATAAGTCGTTGTTTAGGCAAAATTCTGTGAAAAGTTCTCCGTTTTCATTTCGGTTTCCTATAGCATGTGTGCCCATAATTCGTTCTAGCCCCATGTTATCCTCACCTATTTTGGCATTTAGATCCCCCATGACTATCAGGATGTCCCCTTTGCGTTGGTTATTCACAGTAGAGTCCAGTTCGCTGTAAAAACTTTCTTTTACTTCTAAGTCCGAAGTATTTGTGGGGGCGTAGCATTGTATAATAGTGAGGTTTCTGGCTTTTGTAAAGAATCTAGCTTGAATAATTCTGTCGTTAATGGGCTTCCATTCTATCAGACTTCTTTTTGCTTCTTTTGTTAGGAGAATACCTACTCCGCTTGTTCTGTCTGTGTCTTCTGGTGTGCCTGAGTAGATGAATGTTTTGCCATCGTCGGTAGTGATCTCACCTTGTTCCGGCCATCTCACTTCGCTGAGGCCTAGAACCTGGATCTTGTATCTGTCCATCTCTTTGGAAACTTGGGTAAGCCTGGTGGTTTCTAATAAGGTTCTTATGTTCCACGTTCCGAGTCGTGTCCGTGTCTTTAAGCCAAAGGTCGTCTTCGGTTTATCAGTCCGGCTGCTATCTGTTGAGGTTTCAAGAATCGGTTGATTTAAGGCTGGCGGGTGATTAGCCCACTGCCCGAGTCTGGTGATGGGGCTGCCATCTATAGCCTCCAGACATGCCTCGGTGAGACCGGAGTTTATGGTATACTGCCAATATTCGGTCGCCAGAGCCTCGTTCGTTATCTAGCAGAGGGTACCACGTGCAGGTGAGGTTGACACTTGGGTGGCTAGATGTTGGCGCCGCCCCTTACCCCCCAAAAAAAAATACCATTGACCTAGGAAAAATTGCAAGACAAATGATTCTTTTTGCATTATACTCTGAAAAGTGTGTATTTTAACATACTCAAAATCCCCATTACTTCCGGCCCGGAAAATCAGTCAAAATCCAAGATGGCGGCTGAATTTTCCGATTTTTGCCTTTTTTTCTCTATTTTGCTGCATTTATTGCCGTAAAAAAGATAATGTGCACTTAAAATAGGTACTTATTATGTACTGAAGCATGCCATTTACATCATACTTTTGAATTACTTTCATACGTATCGTTATACAGTGTCCGTCAAAAAATCGGCATATGGAAAAAAAAATTATTTTTGATTTTTCAAAAAAACTTTTTGCGTCAATAATTTGTGCTTCTCTAAAAACCTATCTAGCCTCTATAATATATACCGAGTGATTTTTACTTACTGAGAAAATGGAGTTTTTCGAAATTGTCAAAATCCAAAAATTGCCCTTTTTCGTAAATTAAATAAGATTTTTTTAGATTGTGTTATTTTTAGCTAACTGAGCAATCTCAAGGTCAGAAAACACCAATTTTTTTAAACTTTAGCTAAAAATTCATTTTTCAATTTTTTAAATATTTTCAAAGTTTCACATTTCTACCAAGACTTAATATTAAAATTATTTTTTTATGTGAAGACATTAAAGATTTATAATTGGAGTGGAAGCATCATGGTTCTCCACCTCCTCGAAAATTTAAGGTTTATCCATCAGCCGGAAAAGTAATGGCTTCTGTTTTTTGGGATGCTCAGGGAGTAATTCTAATTGATTTCTTACAAATAGAAGCTACAATAATAGGCAACTATTATACAAATTTAATATCAAAATTGCGCGAAGCTGTAAAGGAAAAACGTCGTGGCAAATTGAAACGTGGTGTTCTGTATCACCAGGATAATGTACCGAGCCACACTTCTTGTGTTGCTATGGCTGCCATAGCCAATGCAGGCTTTGAACTACTTGAACATCAGCCATATTCTACAGATCTCGCCCCTAGCGATTACAGAGTGTTCGCCAAACTCAAGGAATAGCTTCGGGGGAAGAAATTTTCATGCAATAATGAAGTAACAGATGATGTAAATCAGTGGTTTGCAGAGATTGGACAATCCTTAACGGAGATTACGTAGAAAAATAAGGTGATATAAATTTTAATTTTGTAACCGGAAGTTGGGTCGGGGACGGAGCATAGGGATCACCCCTCGTACATTGAAATTACGTTTTCTTGTTCTTGTAAGTCTGATGAGTAATAAAAGTTCATGTAATGTGTAAGACACAATACATGTAATCATGTTATTTATATAAGAACTGCCTGTATATTAATGACAAACATGGCAAATTCAGCTGCCATCTACGATTTTGACTGATTTCCTGGGCCGGGATTAATGGGGATTTTGAGTTGATATAAATGGCATGCTTCAGTACATAATAAGTACCTACTTATTTTGAGTGCACACTATCTTTTTTACGGCAATAAATGCAGCAAAATAAAGAAAAAGGAAAATTCAGCCGATATCTTGGATTTTGACTGATTTCCCGGGCCGCGATTAATGGGGATTATGAGTATGTTAAAATACACACTTTTCACAGAATAATACTTTGTGTTGCAATTTTTCCCAGGTCAAAATTTATTTTGACTCTACTAAAAGTAGATAATAGTTATTTAAGATACACGTGTAAAGAGTCCTGCTGTATTGCACGAACTGATCTACAACGAGCGAGTTTTTTAAAAGCTGTGGATGCAATGAAGATACTTTTTACAAGTGTGTCTTACAACGTTTTATCTACAATCATAACCTTTTACGAAAGTACCCATTTCATTTTGTATTTTTTAAATTTACCTGCAATAACATTTTTATAACACTAGTGTAATAAAAGTTACCTAACTTTTTGCACCAAAATTAGTCACATTATTCTATGATTCGTTCGGTTATGGTTTTGAAGCATGGTATCGATATAAAACAATATAAGCTTTTATTTATGCATTCTTGAAGAGGCAGAATGAGAACTACAAGCCCAAAAGTCAAAAGTTTTGGAGAGAAAGGAAATAGTACAGTTTTTCCAGTAAGCTCCTGACGAAGAATTTTTCATGATTAAAGTAAGTAGATAACATGCTTTATTAAAGCAAAATTTAAAAAAAAATGTTATAGGTTGTTTTATTGATCGGACTCGGCTTGTCCACACGAAGAATTAAGCAATTTGACGTTGGACAATATAAAGGATGTCGGATCTGCCTTACTTGTAAGTGTTAACAACACTAAAACAAAGGTCGACAGAACTTTTGCAATTCAATTTCAACAATGACGAAGTCCTTGGATTTCCTGGATATGTATAGAAGATCTGAGAGCTCTGAGACCTTCGCATGTACAACATCGCAGGCTATTCTTGAAATATAAAAATCTGGTGTGATACACTCACACAACTTCCTTTTACAGTAATTTTATAGTCAAAAATTTCATTTTTAATTTTTAAGCATTTGTCAAAAATTACAAATTCTACAAAAACGGTACAAAATAGAGCGTTAGGTGAAGAGACAAATTTTCTCTAAAAGTTTAAGCTGAATTCAAAAATGTAATAATATACCGGGTGTTCTATTTAAAACAGGAGATAATAAAAAAAAATAGAAAAAAAAAACAAAAGAAACCAACTTCAGAAGTATTCAACTGGAAAATCACCTACCTTACATCAATACACGTTAAAAATTTAATAAAAATGTAAAATTTGAAAAAATCGTTAAGAGCCCTTTTGGAAAAAATCGAAAGAAGAACTGAAAAATCACAAGAGTAAATACCTACGTCCGGTTATGCGATTTTCTTCACAAGCTTGCTGTCTCATCTATATAGTAACAAAACTTATAATATGAAGTTTCAACGCCATACCTCTTTTCGTTTTCGAGATATTCTGTTCACAGACAGACAGACAGACACACACACAGACAGACCAATGAAAAAAATATGTTTTTTGGGATCAGGGGACTCTAAAACGTGAAGATCTGTTGAAAACTCAATTTTGAATTTTTGGGGTGAATCCAATACTTCCTTTATCGTAAAAGGAAGTAAAAATGGTAAATGTGTAAATCAGGTGGTAAGCAAAAATTGCTGAATTTTTGAAGTTGGAAAATTCTGCTGATTATACGGGCCGTTGTTTTCGACGCTCATCTGCTAAACTTGCAGCTAATAGTGGAACAGATATGACGAATTTAAAGAGATTACGAGGGTGGAAGAGTTCAACAACGGCTGAATAGTACATCGAAAACCGTCGGACGACAAAATTAAACATTGCCAAAAATGTTCTAGTAGGAGAATCTTTTGAGTCGGCATCTGGTGCTTCTGATTCTTCTTTGCCTTAGGGCGCAAAAGGCACCATTTACGCCAGCAAATTAATGCATAAATGACCTAATGCTAATTTTAATACGATTTTACAAAGTAGTAATTTTTTGCATAGTGATCATAAAAGTAGTCTTTTTTTAACGAAAAATCGTGAAGAAAGTACCACTTTTTTACACAAAATGATGAAAAAATGTACACTTCTTGCAACTATTTTATTAAAATTGTTAATTGTCAATTCGATAGTTGTAAATTCCGAAATCCTTTTCGACTAAATTTCGAAATCACTATCCAAAAAAACTACGTGTACACCTACGATCATTGAAAATGAACACGCGCAGTGGAAAGAAGTTGTTAAAAAACCACGTAATCAACAGGTTGTAACTGGAAACAATAAAGAACTATCGACCACAATAAAAGGGGTTCCCAGGTACGTTCATCTTCATGTGTATAGAATAGACCCCAAAACAACGACAACTGACATTATACAATTAATGAACAGTAATTTCCCGGAAGTAAAATGCGAGGCGCTAAAATCGAAGCATCCAGAACTCTATTCATCGTTTAAAGTGAGTGTGCTAGAAGACAATTTTAAAAATGTGATGAATGCTGATATCTGGCCGTACGGTGCATGCATACAGCGTTTTTTAGAGATACGACCAAAGCAGGACCATCAAAGCGGGTAATTTTCGATCCAAACATTATGCTGTTAAATTGCAACACTTTAAATATGACAAAAATTGAACAGCTTGAAGTGGACCTTTGTGAGTATCCAAACTTAAACGTCTTGTGCTCAGAGCTGGGCAGTACTCGAGTACAAGTACTCAAACACTGTACTCTAAGTACAATTCGGGTACTCTGTACCCGGTACCCAGTACAATTTTCAATAAAGTACTTTGTACTCGTACCCGTAATCACATTGGGTAGAAGTATCCGATACCCGCGTCTTTTATGAGTACTTTAATACCCAAAGCGCAAGCGCGCCATGCAAGTCTGGACTTGGCTGTGTTTGACGGTGTTGCCGGTGTCTGTTTGTACGAGAAGGCGAAGCGACACAACCAGTGATGTTCCCATCAATTTTGTCGAAGGTATACTTTACTACCGGTAATCCATTGTGTTGATGACTTTTTATATGGGTGCTTGGCGGCGGGGGGGGGGGGGGGTAATTACAACAAATGAGCTTAAAAAATTTATTTTTTTCCATATAAAATTGAAAAAAGTCGTTTAACCTAATTAAATTTTTTTTTCGTAATGTATCTTTTTTCCTCTATGTTTTTTTCGAGTTCTTTAACTTGACCACGAGGAGCTGAAAGTGTCGATCGATGGTTTAGCAGACAAACCTTCACGTATGGTCGCGGAATACATCCTTCACTGCTTCTCGAAAGGTAGAGTGGTGGGATAAATCCTACAAACACTGGCAGCCTTGGTGCAGACAATTGTTCAAATAGTGTTCGATTTGACGTTAGGCCTAATTTTTAAGCACATTCAACAAGTTTTCACAAAATTGGTTGAGAGTATACGCAGTATGCCCAGAAAATCTAGAGAGTATACGGCGTATATGGAGTATATCCTATGGGAACACCACTGCTGACAACACTCTAACCCTCCAATGATTCAAATACAACACGCTATCATAACTAACCCTACAAGCTGCCGCTACTGTGGTTTTCTTGAAGACTTGAGCGCTCGAGGTAAGGGCCATATTAATATTGTATTATTACTTATCATATATTTTTGTTGGTTGTACAAAGGAATGTAATAAAATGATAAACTGTTTTGTTTATTTTGCTTATTATAAACCGAAAACAATGTTAAGTAAAAGTGGTGGGGGAAGAAACATGTACTTGCAAATAGTACTCTTGAAATTCGAGTACTTGTACTCGGAGTACTGTACTCGACAGGGTGTGCAATGAGTATAGTACTCGGTACTCTGTACTCGTTCTTTAGTTAAGGCATGTACTTGGTATCCAGTACCCGAGTACAATTTATCAGTACCCGGCCCAGCTCTGCTTGTGCTTCAACGAAACTGTTTTAAAACCCGACTCAATTAACTTTCTCCATATAAGTGGTTATAAGTTGAGTAGTTTTTACTGCCGACCCTATTTAAAAGGGGGAGGTGCTGCAATTTGGACTAAGAGCAATTTAGATGTAAAACCTATCAATCTTGAACGGTACTGCGTAGAACAGCACTGTGAGGTTTGCGCTATCGTATGGAAAAGAAACGGTGCCAAAAAAACTATAATCGTAAACTGCTACAGATCACCATCTGGTGACCTTCATATTTTTTATAATAAAATTGTTGAAGTGATGAATAAGCTATGCACACCCATTGTTAATCTAATACTTTGTGGAGACCTTAATATCGATTCCTATAATGTCTCTAACGAATTTGTTTATATGTGTAACCAGCTCACTTGTTGTAATCTCAGGCCGCTTGTTAAATGGCCCACTCGTGTTACTAATACAACTGTAAAAACAATAGACCATATTTTTATTAACTTTAAAAATGAGGGGCTGGCCTGTGTGTTTGATAACGTTATCTCAGACCACAGAACTGTCCTTCTAGAGCTGCATTCTGTTGGTGGTGAAAGCACTGGTCATAGTAAATCAGAACCGGTCTCAAAATACACATATCGCAGAATCTTTAACGATTATTCCATATCACAATTTAAAGAGATATTTAACTCCATTGTCATAGATTACACCGGGTATGTTAACCCTGACGAGATATTCGATGTTTTTTGGACCCATTTTGTACACTGTTTTAATGTTGCTTTTCCTGTAAAAAGGTTACCTCTTAAGATTATAAAACGCATAAGATCATGTTCTCTACAGAACTGCAAAAAAATTACGAACGACTTAAAATCTTAAATTGCATAAGAAAGTGTACTGATGATATACGCGTTACACATGAATACAAAAACTTAAAAAAAATGGTAAATCAGTCCATCATAAACGAAAAAAAATTATATTATTCAACATTAATTAACAATGCTGCTGATAAAACCAGATGTCTTTGGGGATTAGTAAATAATCATTTAGGAAAGAACAGAAAAGACGCATCTATAGAGATAGTCTATGACGGTAAAAAAATAAATGATACAACAGAAATTGCAAATATTTTTGGTAACTATTTTGCTAATTCTACAGCAGCCTTAATAGCAGACGCTTTTCCTAATCATCTAGTGAAATGTACAACATCTAGAAATATACTCAATAAATCTATGCTTTTCTCCCCTGTTACAGAGGATATGATCGAAAATGTAATTTGTCAACTACCAAATAAAAAATCTACGGGAATTGATAAAGTTCCTGTAAAAATAATTAAAGAATGCAAGCTTGAATTAGCCTATGTTATGACCTTGCTAATTAATTGTTCCGTCAGCTGTGGTCAGTTTCCAACCTCCCTAAAAACAAGCAGAGTGGTTCCCATTTTTAAAAAGCATGATCGTACAAACATTTCTAATTATAGAGCTGTTTCAATTCCGAGTGTATTTTCGAAAATAATCGAAAAGATTGTATATGAAAAATTAACTAATTTTTTTAACGAACATAAAATATTCGCTAAATGCCAGCATGGATTTAGGTGAGGTTATTCAACGGAAACGGCCACGACTGATTTTGTACAGTGCGTGCATGATAAGATGGATGCAGGTCAGCATGTGTTCGCTGTTCTATGTGATATTTCTCGTGCATTTGATACCATGAATCATGCATTTTTATCAAGTAAGTTGTTCGCGTATGGTATCAGAGGGCCTATATGTGATTGGATTTTATCGTATGTAAGAAATAGGTCTCTGGTCGTAAGCATAAACTATACAGTCTCGCGGCATTTTAATGTTAATCTCGGTACTCCGCAGGGAGGAACACTAGGTCCGCTGCTTTTTCTTATTTTTATAAATGATGTACCTGAATACATTACCGAGCATGCTAAGATATTCATGTATGCGGATGACACCACAATTGTGGTATCTGCACCCGACACGTTGCGAAAAGAAAAGTTGGTTTGATTTTGAGCACATTTGAAAGATGGTGCAATACCAATAAATTAATAATCAACATAGATAAAACGGTTTGCCTAAAATTGTCATATGGTACCCGCAAAATTGAATACACCAAATTTAAAGTCAATGTCTCTGAAATACAAGTAGTACCAGCTGCAAAACTTTTGGGTATTGTGTTTGATGATAGACTGGATTTCACCAGCCATATTGAAAGCGTGTGTTTGAAGCTGAACCGATGCTATTTCGCATTGTCAACATTAAAGCACAAACTAAATGCCGAGGCTCTTCCGTCAGTTTACTATGCAAACGTGTACTCGGTAATTAGTTATAATATTCTTGTATGGGGACAGGCCACAGAGATATCACGTGTATTTGTAATACAAAAACGTATAATACGATTGTTATATAATTTAGACGATAGGCAATCATGCCGAGATGTATTTAGGAATAGGGAACTGCTCACCGTTGCGTCAATTTATCTATACAAACTTCTTACTTTCGTTCACAATAATTTACATGTGTTCAATAAGAATAATGATACTCATGAATATCCCACGAGGTGTGGAGGGAACCTTAGGCCAAATAAATGTCAACATGCTAAATACAAAAAGTCTCCCTTTTATGCTGGGTGTATTTTTTATAACAAGCTACCCGCCGATTTGAAGGACACTAAATTGGCAAAGAGTTTTAAAGTAAAATTAAAAGACCTTTTGTTAGCAGAATCCTTCTACAGCCTCGGGGAATATTTGAATTATCACAGATAAATGATCTGAATAGATAGGCCAGATAGATTTATTTTACTCTTAAATTATAATTTAGTGCTATGTGACAATGTATATCCATTGTAAATGGGAAAGTGCAATAAACTTTATTATTATTATTATTAACAGGGTTATGCATGTCAAACTGACTTAACCGACGTTTTGCAATTGCGTGCAACGTTATTTTATTATTACGATGAGGAGAGAGTTAGGACAACACGATTCTGCTTTAGTGACAAGAGAAATTCAGAAAACGTATATCAACTACTGTAATGTTTGTTGCATAGCCCTGTTCATTTTCAATGATTCTTTGTGTACAACACGTTTTGAAAGTAACTTTTTTCATTCATTTGCTTGATTAACTCGGGGTTGCCCACGTTTATTAACCTGAAAATTCGTGAAAAAAGTATGACTTTCAAAACTAGTATCTATATACAATAGTAATTTATGATACAAGATACAAGTGCGTAAAGCTGCTTTACGCATCTTTATCGTACAATATTTTATTTACGATGGAATCGAGAAAGCACGGTAAATTTATATGTAAATGAGGATTACTGGCAACCGGTCGTAATTTTGCGTGGATATTAACGATACAAGTACTATTATGAGCATCTTAATGATACTCAACTTTATTCATTTAACCTCTTACCACATCTTCAAAAACCAGAAAAGAACTAACCTATAAATTTGGCAAAAATTCCAACTAAATTACAAAGTACTTATTCCGGAAATATAAGAACGACCCTCGTATTGTAGTTGTTGCTCACACTTTTAATTAATAAATCAACATGTAATATTCTGAATAATATAATTGATTTTAAATATTATTTTTATACGGCTCATATACATTGGAGACAAATATAGTATATTTCAAACCAAGGTAAGAAAGTGCTCTTGTATACCGAGCGCAACGTTTATAAATCGAGCCAAAGGGGAGGTTTGTAATTGGGCAAGGTATGCAAGAGCACTTTCTTAACGAAGTTTGAATACCATTTTTTTTCTAGCGGCCTCAGTGGAGCAAAATTTGATACTATAAAAATAATTCAACAGACTGTTAAAGTTGTTAAAGGTGACAATATCCTGCAAAATATGCAGGATGTTTTCCGATTTTATGCTGTTCTGAAAATGTTTTTAAACAGTTTTATTCATTAGTAACTCTGAAAACTTAAAAATTTTGTCGTTAAAACATCGCTTTACTATTTATACTTTTTGAGGTTATGTCCACTGAGGTCAAACTGTCAAAGCAGTTTTGGTTGGATTAAAAAATAAAGCGCGGGCGCGCATGTTGAATTTTAGCCTCTCCTGTTGTGAGTACGCATGTGCGAGATGTTAATTTAATTCCTTCGAATGAAGGGCCACTCACGGGGCCACTTAAGGTTTCGTACTTACCTGCATCAAAAGGATGTGAACAGTCACAGAATGCATTCCTAATTCCTCATATAAACAGACTGTAACACAAGTCATAAAGTCAATTATCCGTCAACTATCAATGAATTAATGTTCGTAGCATTAAGTTATTGCTTAAAAATTAATAAAATCTTTCCGAATCTTATTAATGTCCTGCTAACACCAATTAGGCAGAGCATGAAAATTATATTCAGAAAATGTATGCAAACGAATACAAATACTACAAAATAATCTGTAGAGAGCATTCAAATTGACGATGCTGAAATGCTATCCTCTTTTTACAAGCGGCAGAGAGCAAAACAAACGAGACATACTGCAAGATGTATCGGACTTTTTTCACTGTCTCGGGGGTTTTCTGAATTTTTGATTGATTTCGGGTCCGCACCGATTATCAAGATGTTCTCTGAATGATGTAATTTTTGACAGTGGTCTATTATGAGATGTTGTATCGGACTTTTTCCACTGTCTCGGGTGCGACAGTGAAAACATCCAATAACACATCTCATAATAGACCACTGTCAAAAATGACATCATTCAGAGAACATCGAGACATACTGCATTTTCACTGTAAATAATGCAGATGGCATTTCTAAATATGACAGTCTTTAGTGAAACGCCACCAAAATAATGGAACAATTTCTTGCTCAAGCTTCCTATCAATTTGCATTTTTTTAAAATTTACATTGCTTAAGAAATAGACGTATAAATTAACTATTCATACAAAAGTTTATTCTTTGCACTAAGTCTATGACAAGTTTATACAAAACACAATTACTTTCTTAAGTATACAGTAACACTAAAAACGTTAAAACTATTAATGAAGGATTATAATACTCCCACATATGTTGAATACTGGATTGTCCAATTATCGTCCTTCAACTGCAAAAGAAAAACACTTCGTAATTAAAATTATCAACTACGTCTACATGTTAATAATAGAATTATCGTCATCAGAGAGAGAGTTCAAGAGTTCAAGATGTGATTTTCATCAAAAACATCAGATACCATTATCATCATTCAAATAAAATATTAGAGGGGGTAAAAATGCACCAGTAACTTACTGTAGGAACTCAAGTCAATTTCATCAGGTAATTCTGTAATGTTGACATCAAAGCGATCTTGCACTTCGTTCAATATTTTTGCGTCGCTCTCTTCAGAAACGAAGGTTATAGCCAAGCCTTTGGTACCAAATCGGCCAGCTCGTGCAACTCTGTGCAAATACGTGTCGGAATCTTCCGGCATATCGTAATTGAATACGATGTTGACTCTTTCGATGTCCATTCCACGTCCAAACAAATTTGTTGCTACTAATATGCGCTGAAAATAAAAAACTTTTACTACAAATTTCAAAATGATTGATTTTATTGAATTAAATCAGCAATGTATCATTGACACTAGAAAACGGTGAAACGTTTTATACCATACCTTTTGAAAGTCTTTAAATTGTTGGTAACGAGACAGACGTTCCTCTTGGTTCATACCTCTGTGAATTCCTATTGCAGGGAAGTTCTGTTCTGTGAGTAGTTGTGCCAGTGCCATACACCGCTGTACGGATTTAACGAAAATGACAACCTGCAATAAAATTTGAATAAAAATACATGGGATAAGAACCAATCACATTTATAATCATCTTTATATCTTACAGGATTCCCCGATCACAAAATACTACATGTAGAAACTGCGAGAGTAGTCTAGAATTTAATACCAGCTTGCCCGTGGCGCTCATGTAGTCTTTGGCTATGTTGTTCAGAAACTTCATCCAACTGGATAAGTTTGGAGAATAAATCAATAAACAGGGTGGGAAGTATTGGAAAGTAATATGCATTTCTACGTATTGCGACAAAAGTTTTAAATTAAGCAATATGGAGGGCTTATTCAATTTTCAACAAAAACCGTGAGAAATACAAAAATTGCTAAATTAACGCAAAGATATAACACTGCAAGCTATTCAAAAAATTAACTGCACCTAGTCAGTTTTTAAGTTATGCTTAGAAAACATTTTTTTAAAGTTTTCAATTAAGCAATAGTATGCCATTTTGAACAAAACTATTTTAATAACAGTCGAAATCAGGTTTAGATAGATTCAGAGACTAAGTGCCGGTTGCAGAAAGCAATGTTAAGTCTGGTGTCAGCTAACATCGCGTCAAAGTGAACAAAATCGCATCAAATTTTGTTTACTAATGTATTAGTTACCATAAGCATTTGAGATTTGATTCGTTTTTGTTCACTTTGACGCGATGTTAGCTAACACCAGACTTAACATTGCTTTCTGCAACCGGCCCTTAATTTTACAAAATACTTGTGCATGCTCTTTTAAAATTCTTTTTGTAGCATCATAAATACTTATTATGCTATTTATAAAAATGTCAACTTCAAATGGGTTCTTGCAACTGTTAACAAAAGCAGCGTAATTTGTTTTTAAAAGTCGTTATGAATGAGGCGTTATACCAAATTTTTTTCTACTACAAACAACCGAAACTCATGTGTGACAGGTTTCATATCATGTGTGACAGGTTTCATAGAGTAAAAACATATGAAGAACAGAAATATTCTTACTATCATTGGCGTATAGTTCCAAACTGTAAAAATACTAGCGTAGTAACCCTATACAGTGCACGATAACAAAAACCATAGCTAACGCGACTGCAAGAGACCTTGAAATTTCAAATGCTGAGTGGGACAGTGCGCTATATAACGTGTTCGAGACTCAGACTCAGATGAGACTAAATAAAACCTATGGTCTTCTAGTTTGCCGGTCCTCAGCGGTAACCCCACAACATTTACTTATTCCTGACGTAAAACCACGTTTCACGTCACGTGGCAAATTTTGAATACTGGCAGGTCCTGAATCTTTGTTTTGTTTACAACACATTGAATCGTATTTTTTTGTTTTAACACAAAATGCGTCCATTGCAAGTACCTTATTAATGTCGTTTTTTCAAGATAATGGACATACAGCCTGGTCTGCTGGTAAATGTATAAATAATCGACTGCATAAATGACTTGCGCTTGGTATAAAATGTGTAAAATTCGCTTTTGTTAGTCTCATCTGTTTTGATATGTAGAAGTTATCTGAGGACGACTTCAATTAATTTTCAATGTATTATAATTTTCATGCCCATACAAAGTGCACTTGTATAGGGTTCTATATGATCGATAAAAATATTTTGACTGAACTGATATGTGCAAAAAAAGTTGAACCATCTGAAATTTTGAGTGTGTTGAACTCAGAGAATAAACCCCTTCGCATACTCGTGTTTTTAGTCCAGGCATCAGAGCATAAAAATAAGTGAATTGAAGAAAAAATTTGAACCATGCAAAAACTATTTTTATTCGCTTCCGACATACGCAAATATGAAATCCCTAAAAAATAATTGAGAACTAGGAACGGCATAATTTGTTAGAACAAAAACTACGAGATAAAAAAAAAATATTCTGAGCAGGCCTTGATATGTTTTGTCAGTCTATGTCAAATTCGAGATTAAAAGGTTAGGTTTTGTTTGTTGTTTGACACAGACTGACGTAAAACTTAACCTGCAAATCGCGAATTTGACATACACTTCAGTACTGCCAAACGTATAACACATATAAAGGCCTGTTCAGAATCTTTTTTTTTGATCTCATGGTATGTTTTTTTTGTAAATATCTCGGGAACAACAATTGCAAACTACCACGCGACTTGCCGCATATTGCGATGCACTACGCAAGCTCCGGCTAAATCTGCACGACTTTTCAGTTTTTATTATGAAAAACAAGATTCTGCAGCTGCCGATATTTTATACCTGGCCCCCCTTCACGTCCCTTTCAGGTCATAAAGATTTGATTTAATGTTGGACTAACCCAACAGCATAATTGTTTTTGATGGATATCAAGAGGATGCATTGATGAAAAGCACAAAATATGCTCAGAGACTACGAAGACAACAGAAACAACCGTGTGTTGATATACTGTTTGAGGTAACAATGAATGCCACTGTCTCACAGGATAATTTCTTTCCAACGATAGCAACAAGGAAAGTATAAAAATATTAATTCAAAAACTTGGCTAGGTAGTTTTTATTTGCAAACAAGCGTATGAAGATGCATATACTTTTATAGTTACCACTGCTTTGGAAGTATCGAAAGATCATGATGCTGTTATAATAGTTGGAGAAGATATTGATCTTTCGGTGTTAATGACGGGTCTAAATCGACAGAATTCCAACGTTTACGTTTTAAAACCGAGCAAAGGCAAGACAGAGCAGAGAATATAATATATCGAGAGATCCAAAAAAAAACTGTTCCTCAGCAGGCTGTGGAATGAAAAGTCACGTCTTTACTTGTGTCAGCTGGAATCCACTAGATAAAATCGTTGGTCTCTGTGTATCTTTGTTCGCTAGCTCCTCCGACGATACTGGACCGATTAAGTTGTATGATGGCTTAAAATATCGCCAATTGTTAGACTTAGATCGTAGGCAGGTTTTTATTTTCAAAAAAAGTTTTAATTAGATTGTGTAATTAGCAAAACTAAGCGTAGTTCATGTGATTTATTATATAGCACTATAGCAGCGCGATATTCAACAAAGTCCCGTGGCTCGGTGGTAGAATGTTCACCTGCCACGCGGGCGGCCCGGGTCCTATTCCCGACCGATGCATCTTTTTCTTTAATTTATATTAATGAATCTCTCCTAACTCGGGCGATTCACTAGTTAAATAATAACGAAAAGTAATTTTAGGAGCAGTAATCTTTTATTGAGCAACGACAAAACTGAACTCTTTGAATAATCCTGTTAAAAGTTCCTGAACGGAAATAAATCGGTAAGGATGCAGATGCAAATCTTGTCTTGTGTTGCTCAATAAAATATTTCTGCTCCTAAAAATGACGATTCATTATTATTTAACTAGTGAATCACCAGAGGTACGGTTCCGTTCGCAAATTTAAGAGAGATTCATTAATATAAATTAAAAACAAGGTGCATCGGTCGGGAAAGGTACCCGGGCCGCCCGCGTGGCAGGCGAACATTCTACCACCGAGCCACGGGACTTTGTTGAATGTTGCGCTGCTGTAGTGCTATATAATAAATCACGTGAACTAGACTTAGTTTTGCTAATTACACAATCTAATTGAAACCTTTTTTGAAAATAAAAACCAGCCTACGATCTAAGTCTAACAATTAGCGATATTTTAAGCCATCATACAACTTAATCGGTCCAGTATCGTCGGAGGAGCTAGCGCACAAAGATACAAAGACACCAACGATTTTATGTAGTGAATTCCAGCTGACACAAGTAAAGACGTGACTTTTCATTCCACAGTAGTGATGGGAAGTTTCGATACTTTTGCGGACTCGTTCATTCCAATCCCATTCCGCAAGTGGATCGAGTCCATCGGATTCGATCCTCGGATCGACATCGGAATTGAGTGTGCATTTCAGGATTTCAGATGGCCGGGGTCCTCGGTCATTCCGGACCCGGAACGAACAACGCGCGTATTGTTGTTTTGGTGAGTGGTCACGCAGTCGGTAATTCAGTATGTTTATATGTCTCAAACATCAATTGGGCACATACAAAGCCGGCAAAAGCCATAAATCATTGATAACTGATAAAAAAGCATGCAACTTCGGCCGTATCATGTGTCGCCTGTCGACGTCGAGCCTCTAAAACGAACACCATCATCATTTGCTGTTCCCCATCAACACATTGTATTGTATTATGTATTGAAATGGATTGAATAACGGAATGCCAAAGGAATGAATAAATGCCCGCAAGAATTGACGTCTCGCGACGTTTTCGTTCCTCGGAACGAATCCGGACCGAAACTTGGATTCGATCCTTTGTATCGAATCCGACCGGATTGACACATTGCTATTCCACAGCCTGCTGAGGAACAGTTTTTTTTGGATCTCTCGATACATAAGAGACCTTCAGATATTCATCTATTCAAAATTATATTTTATTTTTTCATGCTATTAGTAGTTTAATACCACATCAGCATTCGATCGAATGGGGAAAACAGACACTAACAAAGATTTTCAAATTATCCTTTCACCCTTTTTATCCTCAGATTCCCATCCAGATAATGTGGATTTTTGACACAAATCTAGGACAAAAAGCGTATAATGTGTCAATTCTGGTACGATTGGCAGAAAAATTCATTATATCTCTATATGGAGTCAACAAGAAGGAATTATTATATTTGCATGAATTGAGGTTTCAATGTTTTACAAAATCAAGGAACAAAAACTTCTTCAATATCGCATCATTACCTCCTCGTAAAGCTACACGTCAACATTAAACATTCATAAAAATCTGGTGTGATACACTCACACAACTTCCTTTTACAGTGATCTTATAATTAGTCAAAAATTTCATTTTTAATTTTTAACCATTTGTTAAAAATTTTCAAAAATTACAAATTCTACAAAAACGGTACAAAATCGAGTGTTAGTTGAAGAGACAAATTTTCTCTAGAATTTTAAGGTGAATTCAAAAATGTAATAATATACCGGGTGTTTTATTTAAAATAGGAGTTAATAAAAAA
Source organism: Agriotes lineatus (assembly GCA_940337035.1). Lineage (NCBI taxonomy): Eukaryota > Metazoa > Arthropoda > Insecta > Coleoptera > Elateridae > Agriotes > Agriotes lineatus. The sequence goes on from OW679198.1 coordinate 69,359,768, forward strand.
AATAGAAAAAAAAAACAAAAGAAACCCACTTTAGAAGTATTCAACTGGAAAATCACCTATCTCACATCAATACACATTAAAAATGTAAGAAAAATTTTAAAAAAATCGTTGTCGTTTTTGAAAAAATCGAAAAAAACTGAAAAATCACAAGAGTAAACACCTACTTCCGGTTATGCGATTTTCTTCAAAAGCTTGCTGTCTCATCTACATAGTACACAAAACTTATACCGGGTGCTGACTTGCGCAACGCACCATAGCAATTTGCATAGTAAATTCTTTATGTTCAATTATTTGCTCCCCTAATTATTTTAGAGCTAAAGTGTAAATACATTTTTTGTAGAGAAAAAAATACTGCATCCATTCATACTGTTGCTAACAATTTTTAATTTTCCATAACCGAGGAAATGCAAAAAATCAAACTAGCATTTTTACAAAAATCAGTGATGCCATGGAATTATTGAAGCAAGCCAGTGCCAACGCAAGTGCGTGCGAGGCGATCATCCAGTCACTGCCGTCAAAAGATTGAATTTATTGTCGTTTTTCTCATTTTGGTGTAAGTTCTGAACCTCATTATTACACCTACAATTATTTAATAACGTGCCTGTAGCCTTAAACTTAAAATAAATCAGTCTTTTAATGGTTCTACTGTTTGGAATTTGCCGATACGGATATTTTACAATAAACAAGGAGCTTAGTTAACGAACGTCCACCATACTCGTAAAACCATTTTTGTTGTGGACAAGGTCTAGGTACCTTAGAGACATTAAGCTGAACATAATTAATAATGAAACCTCAATGACAAACAAACAAACAACACATATTGTCGCTCCGCACGCATTTGCGTTGGCATTGGCTTGTTTCAATAATTCCATGGCATCACTGATTTTTGTGAAAATGCTAGTTTGTTTTTCGCATTCCTTCAGTTCCGGAAAATGAAAAATTGTTAGCAACAGTATGAATGGGTGCAGAATTTTTGTCTCTACAAAAAATGTATTTACACTTTAGCTATAAAATAATTAGGGAAGCAAATAATTGAACATAAAGAATTTACTATGCAAATTCCTATGGTGCGTCGCCCAAGTCAGCACCCGGTATATGAAGTTTCAATGTCATACCTCTTTTCGTTTTTGAGATATTCTGTTCACAGACACACAGACAGAGACAGACCAATGAAAAAAAATATGTTTTTTGGGATCAGGGGACTCTAAAACGTGAAGATCTGTTGAAAACTCAATTTCGAATTTTTGGGGTGAATCCAATACTTCCTTTATAGTAGTAAAAGGAAGTAATAAATAAAAACTGCAAAGTCATGCGGTAATTTGCGTTGCGCAGCTGTATTGCCCCAACAAAGAAAAATGTAAGTATATTTTTTGTAGAAAATTTAATAACGAACAAATTTTAAAAAATTGTAATCGCAATTGTTCCAGAGATGAAAAACAAAAGTCACTTCAATTTAATAATAATAAATTCCCTTTATTTTTCAGTTGGCGAAGTTCAGCTTGAAGCCGTTCTTCCACATAACCACAATATAACAACAACAAAAATACATGCTGAGTGTGTTCTACATAATTTGTTTAAACAAATTATGCGGTCAATATTTCTCAGTTATTTTTTAAGAATTTCATATTCAGCCATGTCCAAAGCGAATAAAAAAAGTTTTGCATGGTCAATTTTTTTCCTCTAAATAACCCCTGAAGCCTGGACTATTTATGAACGACAAAATTTTCCTGAAAGGATGAGATGTTAAAAAAGAAAGCCACCAACGGCCAGAATGACAATCATTGAAGAAACAATTTGGGTTGTTTACGACGTTCATAAACAATGTCTGTGAAAAGGACGATTCCCTGAACCGAGCACAGTCCGTACAACATTTAAATGGTTTACCCCCTCTTTAGTCAAAAAGTTGGTAATACGTTTCACAACAGACCAAATTTTAGTAAACAAGGTTGAACTGTAGTACCAAAATCTCGAAAAATATCAAAACAAATTAATCTCAACTCAGACTTGAATTCTTCGAAGTGTTCAATGATGTGGTTTTGGTAAAAATAACATAACTGATTTGGTTGGTAATAAACGAAGTGCTTCAATGTTGGCACGGATTACGTACAAAAGCAGCAGAGTTAAAAGTATTACTTTCTGGACAACCCTCGCAAAATAACACAAAACTATCACCTACCTGGTTAAATTCGAGAACATCAAGTAATTCAAACAATTTTTTATTTTTTTCATTCTCTTTAAGCTTAACATAATGCTGCTGAAGTCCGTGCAGAGTCAGTTTTGCCTCATCATCCACATATACTTCCATAGGCTGTGAAAATACAAACATTAAAAATAACTGATCCTCTGCAAGCTAAAGCATCTTTTTGACGACTTGCAGATGATCAGGACACTTAATGGTTAACGGCACGTATTGTAAACCGGTAATAAACGACGAAAGTAAAATGATTTGAAAAAAACATCAAAATTTTGAATATTCGCTTCATTAGTAATAAACATTTCAATTGATTTTGACAGCAAATGAACACAAACTAAAAACGTCGAGGATGGAGTATGTTATAAAATGAAGGTGGTATTAATGATTATGGGGGCTCTTAATCCATCTATTGTACATACAGTTGCGGAACGAATGAAAGGTGTAAAAATCCCAACGCCGCAGTCCACTTCAGCAACGCCCCAAAAATCCATACAAGAAGTTACTCCTCAAATCCAAGCGCCAATTTATTCGAAAAATAAATTTTGAAACACTGTAGCTCAATCAAAACGTCTTCTTCAAACTATGGACTTCTTCTCAGCTTTCCAAAGACCTACTCGTAGGGCTGCAGTGCTCTAACCGAGGACGTCTAGAAATTTTTAGCACTGCAGCGCGGCCAAACTTTAATATCGAATAACCTGCACGTTGGGCTGCAGTGCCCTAAGACATGATTGCGTGGAATTTTCATGCACTGCAGCTCGGCCAAAATGATATTGTCGCAGCAGCCTACTCGTAGGGCTGCAGTGTGCTAAATGCGCCTGACAAATTTCGTAACACTGCAGCCGGCCAAAAGAGATTGTTATATCACTTGTTGCCTAGCGCCCCTACTCGTGGGGCTACAGTGCTCTAACGCTGGCTACCCCTCTAACAATAGCAATTTTTCGCAAACGTGTGCCCTTAAAGAAGTCTTGTACAGCAAACTGTCGCGGTGTTAAATCCATTATGTATTTTCAGTAAGTCATCGCATAAAGTGGTAGAGCGTGGGACCCAAATATATTAGAAGTATCAATTACATCTTGCATAAATTTCTTGCACACTGGACGAATATCTTTGCTCAACGTAGCACTAAACATCATAACTTGCTTGCCATGAGGGGTGTTGCGGTAGATTTCTTGTACATCTCGTCTCATATCTGCAATTAAAAGTAACCCCGTCAGTAAGTACACAAACGTTCAAATTAAAAATTGATTTGTAAAAATAAAGTTCAGCATAGGCCAAATTACATCAATTGTAAACTCAGATGTCCCTACCTACTGGTATCATCATATTAAAAATAATAAAATAAAAAACTCCATAATGCTAAATATGAACTTGAACAACATTCAAATGCAATGTCAAAATCACAAATAATATTAAGGTACATACCTAGCAATTCCAACATCTTATCACATTCGTCGAGAATAAAATGCTTGAGATGTTTTAGATTGAGTTTCTTCGATCTGACGAGAGCCAAAATACGACCAGGGGTACCAACAACTATGTGTGGACAATTGTTTTTAAGCACTTCTTCGTCTTTCTGTATGGGCAGGCCTCCAAAGAAAACTCCTACTTTAATATTGGGCATGTATTTACTGAAGCGTTCATATTCTTTACTGATTTGGAATGCTAATTCTCTGGTATGGCACATTACAAGTACATAAACTACGTTTTCGGTGGGCTCTAACTGCTGTAGTGTGGCTAACACAAAGACGGCAGTTTTTCCCATTCCAGATTTAGCTTGACATAGGATGTCCATGCCTAGTACAGCTTGTGGAATGCATTCGTGTTGCACTAGAAAACAAATCAAGCTTTACTAAAAATGTTTGTTATTTCATAACTTAGAACGACTTATGATTGTCGAAATATTTACCTTCAGAAGGATGCTCAAAGCCGCAGTCAACTATTGCTCGTAATATTTCTGGCTTCAGCAAGAAGTCGCGAAAACCTGAGCTGTGTATAGACACGTACGTGCCCTTGACACCCTTTTTTTGCTCGGTGGCACTCTGAGTTTCTGCAGGAGTTTGTTCTGGATTTTCTTCATCTTCGTAATCGAGGAGATCATCTGCATCTGCCATTTTTTATATTCTTTTTTATGTAAGCTCTGTAAATGAATAACACGTTTTAATTCACTCCGGCACCAAAACAAGATGGTGCAATCAGTACATTTCGAAAACTACACATGAATTTTAAATTTTTCATGGAAACTAGTAAGCCACGGATTTAAAAGAATTATATTACAATGTATCAACGGGTCTTCAATAAAAAATACAACGATATTTTAAAAGATGCATAAAGATTAAAATGTATTACCTTACACAGACAGCACACACAAGACAACCGACGCCGCGGAACTGACTCGGAAATGACGTCGTTAGTCGTTGTTTGTTTTATAATCGTAACGACAACTCACAACTGTCGCATATCCGGTACGCATGCGTATTTGTGAAGGTTGGGGTTAGAGCGCCGATTTTAAAAGAGCTTGAAAAATAAAACGATTTTTTTTACTAATTTTACGCTCCGATCTGAGGAATTTTAATAAAATAAGTATACATGTAACTGCTTAAGAAAAAACTGCAAAATCCGGAGCACATTCCCCTGCTATTGTTAATATTAATAGTTATTAACCATGTTGCTCTAGTAACCATAAACAAAATTATAAAGGAAGCAAGTAAAAGGAGAGGAATTTGCCCTGGATTCTGCAGTTTAGCCCTGCTTAACTTTTCAGTTAATTAATCTATATTTTATCATAATTTATTTTTTACTTAAATGCTCCTGGATGCGCTACATTGCGCTCGCGCCAACTGCTTTGGCATTCTACCGCATGATTATAACTGATTGTAAATTTAATAGTTATTTACTCTATAAGTAGTGTTACGTCGATATTACCCACTAGAGAAAAAGATTGGCCCACGAGGTCGTAGGCCGTGTGGCCTAATTTTCTCGTGTGGGTAATACCTAGTAACACTACACGTGCAGTACAACATTTTATCCACACCTCACAATAAACTCAAAAGCACCAATTAATAATTTTTATTTGAAATCACAGTACCTGTTTGTTTTATACTTTTCAGTTACCAGCTGGCATCAGAACACATAGCATTAACATTATTATGTTAACTAAAACTCACTATTTGAACTATGAAAATCAAAAAGCCACTTGTGCATAATATTAATATTGCAATTGTTAAAATCGCTATAGTTATTGAGAAGTATTGGAAAAAATAGTTTTGCACCAGAGCGTAAAATTTCTACTTTACTGAAGTTCTAAGTCTAATATCAATACATTTTATCGAACAACTTTAAAACAAGCTTGAAGATGAGTAGGTTCAAGGGAGAGAATATAAATTGCCTTATGTTATGCTATTTTTAAAGATGACAATGGTTCTTCAATTATCGTATACCAGAGTGTTGATAAACATTGTAAATGGCAATGAAATAAGAAAAAAATATGTAGACCTCAATAAATATTTTGAAATATAATAAATTATCTATTAAGTCTTTTAGTGTTTTTTTTTCATCAAATTATTAATATGATCCAGTGTAAACAAAAAGTTATTTTCTGGAGCATTAGATATCAAAAAGAAATTAAACTACAAATATCTGTGGACCCATTACGGTCAAATTTATCTGCGTAAAAAGGATGGAACTGCGGTCATTCCGATATACAGTTTTGCGGACCTTCAAATTTTGAAGTTAAAACTGTTGCGGTTATTTACTGTTTATTTATGTATGAATTTATTTTTAATGTATATTCATTTTGAATTTGTTTCATTTGTATGATGTCATTTATTAAAAATGTATATTATTTACTTTCTTATAAATTATGTATAATTGTTTAAAAATTTGCCATTTAAATATTCGTTCACTTTTAGGTAGCTTCTCTGATTTCAAAGATCACGTTTTGTCTACTCATTATGATGTGGTGGGTGTCACGGAAACGTGATTATCGCAGAACATCGCTGATAATTTAGTTGAGATCCCGGGTTTTTATTTCATAAGGAATGATAGAATGACGAACACCTGGGATGGAGGAATTGGTATGTATATTAGAAAGGACTTGGAGTTCACTGTTTCACACGTTGATAACAATAGCATCGCTATCGAACAGTTATGGATAAAAGTTAAAACAAAAAAAGCTAGTATAATTATTGGTACCATATACAGACGACAGGAGTGTAATTGTGTTGAATTTCTGAGTCCATTTGAAAATTCGTTTACTTTCTACTTTAATAGACCTTATTACTGTACCTAATGACAAGAGTATTTCCAATGCAGGGGCAATTGATATGCACCACATTTCAGATCATCGCCTTGTATACTGCGACTATCCTTTGGCCGCTGAAAGTAGCACTCCTTTTCTGTATACTTTTCGCGACTTTTCCAATTTTAGTTACATGCATTTTTGTAATGATCTAAAATCTCTAGATTGGAATAACATCTATGAAATTTCTGAAATTAATGAGAAGTTGCAGTTTCTTAATGAGAACATTTTGCAGCTATTTAATAAACATACCTGTTTAAAAACGGTGAAAATTACAAAACCCCGCACGCCTTGGTTGACAGATAATCTTAAATTTATGATATCTCTTCGTGACAAAGCACTAAAACAATTCAAACGCACAAAGAACCGCGTGCACTGGGAGTATTATAAATTATAGCGAAATTATACTACGTTTGCAGTAAGACGAGAAAAAAACCATACCTTGAACATCATATTCGCAATAAGGGTTCTAGAACTATATGGAAGGAACTAAATAATATTGGAATATACGGGGGTCGCAGAGCTACTGATATTCCTTTACATCTACAAGATGTCAATTTAATTAATTCTACCTTTGTTGACATAAGTAACAATTCTGGTGATTGTAATTTAGACTTAGTAAATTATTATATGAATAATCTTATGAAAAATTTTAACGTTAAAATGGATTTTTCTGAAATATCAGAAATTGACGTGTTAAAAGTTATTACTACTATTAAAACTAAAGCTACTGGCTGTGATGGTATTAGTATTGGAATGATAGAAATGTGTTGTCCTTCTCTGTTGCCATTTATTACCCATATAATTAATTTCTGTTTAATAAATAACGTTTGTCCAGATACATGGAAATGTGCCAACGTCATTCCGCTTCCAAAAATTTGTCAACCTAAGAATTTTAAAGACCTCCGCCCTATCAGCATCTTGCCGGTATTTTCAAAGATTTTTGAGAAAATTTTAGTTCAACAAATTAACCAACATCTTAATCTACATGACATTTTACCACATACTCAATCTGGTTTTAGGGCTGGTTACAGTTGCACAACTAGGCTTTTAAATATTACTGATGATATTCTATCTGCTATCGATGCCACTAAGTTATCGGTAGTTGTGCTTCTGGACTACTCTAAGGCATTTGATACGATTAACCACACTACTTTGATTGCTCTATTACATTTTATTGGTTTTAGCAATAATGCTACTTCTCTTATTAAAAATTATTTAAGTAACAGATCTCAGAAAGTTATTTTAAATAAAAAATACTCCACTTCATGTGCTGTACTTGCTGGTGTTCCACAAGGCTCAGTTCTTGGTCCTCTTTTGTATTCAATATATTCGTGTTGTTTTTTTAATATATATGCAGAGGATACACAATTATTGTATAGTTTCTTCCCGAACGATGTAGATGCTACTATTCGGATAGTCTGTTCAGATATAGATACTTTAATCAAAACTTCGGAGGCACATAATTTAAAAATTAATGCAAATAAAACTGTAGTTTCACTTTTTGGTAAAAATAAAATAAGGGAAACATGAAGACAGAATTTCCATTAAAGTTAAAGATGTTAATATTAAAATTTCCAAATGCGCTAAGAATCTCGGATTATTTATTGATTCAAAATTATCATTTAGAGATCACATTGCAAGTACTATTAAAAAAGCATTTTCTAACTTGAAACTGATATATAGCTACACACATTGTTTAAATCGAAAAATTAAAATATTACTTTGTGACTCATTGGTTCTATCGCAATTTAATTACTGCGATTCTGTGTAATGAGCCCTGCCTTGATAGTATAGATCAGTGATTCCCAAAGTGGGCGATACCGCCCCTTGGGGGGCGCTAGAACGATCCAGGGGGGCGATAGCAGCTTCGGGTGCATTTGGGGGGCGGTGAATAAAATAAGGGGGCGGTGAAAGCTTAAAGAAGGAAGAGAATAAGAAGATTTAGAAAAACCATTCGTACATATTTCATCTATTGTGTAACATAGTGTAACAGTATTTTTCAAATAAACACACAAAATGCAAATTACAGATTTATTTATTCCATGAAGACTATTTACCATTATTAAATGTTCTTATTTTTCTTCATACCATTTGTTGCTTTATTTATTCAGTCTGTTTATTCTCCGTTTCTTTAATTTTACTTTATCACACCCTTTAATACACCATCCAGAAAGTAAATACCATTATACTCAACGGATTTTATTATTCACATTTGCTTTTACTCAAAATACAGGTTACAAATTCAGAAAAGATTTGTTTATTTTAAAAATATCATTTTCTCTAGCAATAATAATTTATACAAAATTTCTATATGGTATATTTTATTATCAAATTTCATAATTGACTTTTTCAGATAATCATTTGAGTTTGCTTTTCACTTTAGTTATTCCGATTGTCAGTTAATACCTACAAATTAAAATCTAAGCTCTGATGTTACCAAACAACTATCCCAAGTAAATCAACTTATATGCTCGAACCTTTTTAATAAACTATTCACAATTTAACAGTAAATGTATCTAATGTATCATTAATTAAACAATTCTCGAATATTTATGTTGCACTTTTAATGTATAAATCCTTTTTTGTACTTTTTAATTGCGAATTAATTTATTCTTTCAAAATAATTTCCTACCTAGAAATACTCTTATAGATAATTATCAGTCTCAAGAAGCTACCACTACAATATCTTTCTGTTTATTCGCTTAAAGAATGTAGGTTTCCATGGGGCGCTGAGTAATTTTTCTTCTGAAAAGGGGGCGGTAAGCCAAATAAGTTTGGGAACCACTGGTATAGATTCTAAAAGGATTCAAAGAATTCAAAATTCATGTTTGAGGCTTATTTTTGGCATTAGAAAATATGAATCTGTTTCTTCCAAGATAAATGAGGTAAAATGGCTTAACATGAACAACAGAAGAACTCGACATGCTTTATGTTTATTTCACAAAATTATTACTACTGAAACTCCTCCATACCTTTTTAAAAAATTAAGTTTACTTCTACTAGTCATTCATTTGATCTTAGAAATAAAAATCTAATTGCTATTCCATTGCACAAGTCTCAACTGTATAAACGATCATTTAGTTATAATATTGCCAGTTCTTATAATAGTTTACCTAAAAAATTTAAATCTTTATCATTATCTAATTTTATACTGCATTTCTGTCACTTCTTAATAGGTAGACAATAGTGTTTATTCCCAATCACATTGTAATGTGTCAATTTCATGACATGACAACAGCTGGGAACTAGATGATTACTTGAAACTAGCCAGGAAATTATTACATACCCCGAAAAATATTACATATCTGAAGAGTGGGGTGTTTCCATGGTAACAAAACATTGAGTGGGTTGTTTTCATGGTAACAAAAATATTAGCTACATCAAGATATCTATTATTCAGAATTCAATTGTAGTTATTTTTAAAATTAGATGATTGCAAATAAAATAGTATACATACCACGGTGGAAAGTTTCATCCCTGTCTCGAGATAAAGTTAACCTCGACGCTACGCGTCTCGGTAAACTACCTAATCTCTCGACAGTAATGAAACACTTCCCACCTCGGTATGTAATATACTATTTTTTGCTTGAGTATTATTTGATTTTTTTCAGCAGCTCTCAACTAAACTAAACCACTGAACGATTGTCCTTGCTTCCTTTTTATTTTCTTTCTTTCTTTCTTTATTCTTTTAAAATTTTAATCTAATTTTAGTGCTATTAATTTAGCATGTCTGAACTTCGCCCCTTTGAACCTTGTTTTACTTTTACCTCAGTTACTATGTAAATTATGTTGCTTATATTTTCTTTGGTTGGTTCAATAAACGGCATTATTATTATTATTATCTTTCAATAGGATAACCAAATTTCAATTTATACAAACCCTGAGATCTTTCATAAGTAAAAAAAGGTTTTTTTCTGGAACCGTCTTAAAAGTCATTACTTTTCATACCAAAATCTGTCGATGAGTTAACGTTTCTTTTACTGACACAAAAAGTGTATATTGCTAAGCAACACTTTTATTTCCTAGACTTAATAGCTTTATACCGGGTGCTGACTTGCGCGACGCACCATAGGAATTTGCATAGTAAATTATTTATGTTCAATTATTTGCTCCCCTAATTACTTTAGAGTTAAAGTGTAAATATATTTTTTGTAGAGAAAAAAATACTGCATCCATTCATACTGTTGCTAACAATTTTTTATTTTCCGGAACCGAAGGAATGCAAAAAACAAACTAGCATTTTCACAAAAATCAGTGATGCCATGGAATTATTGAAACAAGCCAATGCCAACGCAAATGCGTGCGGCGCGACAATATGTGCTGTTTGTTTGTTTGTCATTGATGTTTGACGTTTATAATAATTCATTATTAATTATGTTCGGCTTAATGTCTCTAAGGTACCTAGACCTTGTCCATAACAAAAATGGTTTTACGAGTATGGTGGACGTTCGTTAAGTAAGCTCCTTGTTGATTGTAAAATATCCGTATCGGCAAATTCCAAACAGTACAACCATTAATAGACTGATTCATTTTGTTTAAGACTACAGGCAAGTTATTAAATAATTGTAGGTGCAATAATGAGGTTCAGAACTTACACCAAAATGAGAAAAACGACAATACGTTCAATCTTTTAACGGCAGTGACTGGATGACGCCCCGCACGCACTTGCGTTGGTATTGGCTTGTTTCAATAATTCCATGGCATCACTGATTTTTGTAAAAATGCTAGTTTAATTTTTTGCATTCCTTCGGTTCTGGAAAATGAAAAATTGTTAGCAGCAGTATGAATGGATGCAGTATTTTTTTCTCTACAAAAAATATATTTACACTTTAGCTCTAAAATAATTAGGGGAGCAAATAATTGAACATAAAGAATTTACTATGCAAATTCCTATGGTGCGTCGCGCAAGTCAGCACCCGGTATATCAAGGGAGCAAAGTGAATGAAGGGCCGTAATTGCACGAGGCAGGAAATTCACTTTGCTCCCATGATATACATACACAGTGTGTCTCACTTTTCAACTTGACACCCCTGTAACGTCGTTATTTATTTTCTGATTGATTTTAAATTTTGCACAATTATACTACCACGTAAAAGGGTTATCTGCACAATTTTAAAATAATTGTACTGGATATCGGTAGCCTACTGCGATCAGAAATAAACGCAAAAAATCTAAAAAATATAGTAGGCCTTACTTAATCATAAAAGTAGTTGTGACAATCGTTTTAGGACCACCTGAAAGCCCTAAAAACAAATTTTGGTTACAAAATTTTGAGTAGCAATTGTTTTATGCAATATTAAAGTTAAATTAAAATTATTTCGTTTTTACTATTTATTTTATTCGCAATCACATTGTAATGTGTCAATTTCATGACATGACAACAGCTGGAAACTAGATGATTACTTGAAACTAGCCAAGAAATTATTACATACCCCGAAAAATATTACATACCTGAAGAATGGGGTGTTTCCATGGTAACAAAACATTGAGTGGGTTGTTTTCATGGTAACAAAAATATTAGCTACATCAAGATATCTATTATTCAGAATTCAATTGTAGTTTTTTAAAATTAGATGATTGCCAATAAAATAGTATACATACCACGGTGGAAAGTTTCATCCCTGTCTCGAGATAAAGTTAACCTCGACGCTACACGTCTCGGTAAACTACCTAATCTCTCGACAGTAATGAAACACTTCCCACCTCGGTATGTAATATACTATTACGCATTAGTACAGTGGTTTTGTCTAAAAGCTATTATGGGAGTTCCTCGAACACATGTTTGTTTAATACCATTACAAAGATTAACTTTTTATTGAAAATTTCACTGATAACGAGGATGCCTATGGAAATTTGTTTTATCTCGTATTGTCAATTATCCACTCAAATTGTTGACTTACACCCGTATTCATAGTCGTTCGCCAGCGGATCGCCGGCGACTCGCCAGAGTTTCGTTATGAATAGTATGTTGGCGGCACTGTACTTCTATGTCAAATTCGAGGTGATCAGGTTAGGTTTTCAGTCAGTTTTGACAGAAACTGACACAAGATCTAACCTGCTAACCTCGAATTTGACATAGACGTACAGTGCCGCCAACATACTATTCATAACAAAACTCCGGCGAGTCGCCGGCGATCCGCTGGCGAACGACTATGAATACGGACGTCAGTGCTTTACTTAAGTTTTGTGTTTATTGTATTGTGAGTAGTATAAGCCGTTCACGACCTTTTTGGGACAGAGTTGGCTATGATTTTTTCTTTTCATGTTGGACTAACTGATTCGGCGATGTAGCGGATGCAACTTTTTTTTTCTGTCAGTGTCAGCTCGACATTTTCTTGCCACCACATTGCCAGATTTATTATTTTAATATTCGTAAGAAAATAAATGATTTATCAAATGTGAAAAAATCATTTTAATTTCCGTCAAAGGAAAAGTCAGAATGCCCAAAATAATTTTGTTACGACTAAAAATTTCCATTAAACGATCCTACTTCCAATTTAAAAAACAGACCAAATTTAAAAGAACGCGAGTGGATGTGGAGACTAGAGAATATCCGGCAACAATGTACCTATTCAGAAAATATAACCTTAAACTGAAAACAACCTAACCTAATACAAAAAGTGTCAATTTCCATGAGGGAATTTAGTTGCAACAGAGGTGCTGCCAACAAAATTACTAGATGGTCATAGCCTCACCTGACCCAAAAAGGCCGTGAACGGCTTATAGTAGTATGGCATGGCTGAAAGGTTTTTATAGGTTGCTGAAAAGATAGAATTAGTTCGTTTAGTGGGTGATAATCATCGTTCATTCAGAGAAGCAGCTAGAGAATTCAATGCTAGACATCCGCATAAAAAATGTTAGTTTTCAAACAGTTGCAAATATTAATCATCTGTTTAATGTTTCTGGTAATGTTTCTAAATCTACCAGACCTGAACATGAAAATAGAATTGATCCTGCTGCAGATGAAGTGATCTTGGATGCTATACGTGCTAATCCTAGGCTAAGCATACGTAAGGTTGCACTGCAGCTTCAAATCTCACGATCAAAAGTGTGGAGGTGTCTTAAACGGCACAAACTCAAACCATATAAACCGAAATTTCTACATATACTTGAAGAAAACGATGAAATTAGAAGAATAGAATATTGTCTATGGGCACAAGGAACGTTTTTAAATAACAGGAGTTTTTTTTTTAAGATTATGTTTACGGATGAAGCCACTTTTACAACTAATGGAGTCATTTCATCACAAAATTGTAGATGGTGGGCATCTGAAAATCTCAACTTTACTATAAATTGTAGGAGACAGTATTCCGAGAAGATCAATGTTTGGTGCGGACTATTATAACAGAATTATTGGTCCATTTTTTTTCAATGAAAATTTTACATCACAACGGTTTCTTCATTTTCTTAATACTGACTTTCAAGACTTACTTGATGAATTACCATTAGCAGTAAGAGAGATTTGTACCTGCAATTAGATGGCACGCCAATTCACATGCCAGAAGTGTTCGCGATTGGTTAAATGGAATGTTTCCAATGAGATGGATAGGTCCTAATAGCCCCTTAATATTATGGCCCCCCTAGATCGCCGGATCTAACTCCCCTAGATTTCTTTTTATGGGTAGTCGTAAAACAAGAAGTGTTTCAAGGTAATATCCAAAATAGAGAAGATCTGTGTAACCATATTAGACAAGCATGCGCTGAAATAACTCCACGACAACTGCAAAATATTGTTTCAAATAACAGAAAGTGGATTGAATAGTGCATTAGACAACAAGGGAGTTTGGTGGAAATTGGAAAAATCTAGTTTTGTAAATTGATGATAATTATTAGATAAGACCAGTGCATTGTGGTCTACATTAAAAGTAAAAAGACAATTTTATTCTAACTTTAATAATATTGTATTATACAAACTGCTAAATAATTTCAATATTAGGCTAGTTTTTTAAGTTCTGTAGTGAAATTTAAAATAAAAAGTTAATCTCTGTAATTGTATTAAACAAACATGTGTTCGAGCAACTTCCATAATAGCTTTTAGACAAAAGCACTGTACTAATGCATAAAATAAATAGTAAAACGAAATAATTTTGATCTAACTTTAATATTGTACAAAACAATTGCTACTTAAGATTTTGTAACCAAAATTTGTTTTTAGGGTTTTCAGGTGGTCTAAAATGATTGTCACAACTACTTTTATGATTAAGTAAGTTTTTGCTTTCATTTCTGATCGCAGTAGGCTACCGATATGAAGTACAATTATTTTAAAATTGTGAAGATAACCTTTTTACGAGGTAGTATAATTGTGCAAAACTTAAAATCAATCAGAAAATAAATAACGACGTTACCGGGGGACCAAGTGAAAGTGAGACACACTGTATACAGTGTGAAAAAAAAGTAACGGATAAATTCATTAACTTCGTTGATATTCATTTTTATGAAAAAATCTCGAAGGGGTATAGCGATTTTGACCTTAGGGAATATTTTCAGCTGATTTTCAGTTTCTTATGTAATTTTTGTTCATGATATGACGTCAGCGATTTTTTGTTTTAAATAACAACCTGTATTTTTACTTCATTTTACAATAAGAAAGTATTGGATATTTGGATTCACCCAGAGCTGTTCCGAGTACATACTAAAAGTACTCGAGTACCGAGTACAAATACTTTACTTAAAATGTAATCGAGTACCGAGTACAAGTACACAATGAAAGTATTCGAATACCTATACAAGTACAGAGTACCGAGTAGGTATATCTTAACAACATTCTAATACCCAAACAAGTTGAAGTAAAATACTTGGGAATGACCATGGACGCCAACTAACTTTGAAACCCCATTTACTAAAGAAACGGAAGCAAATAGATCTAACCACCAAACAGCTAAACTAGTTACTAGGTAGAAAATCGAAGCTAGCTGTAGAAAACAAAATCCTGATTTATAAAACCATAATCATACATATTTGGACTTATGGTATAGAACTCTGGGGATGTACCAGCAACACCAACGTTGCCATAATTCAAAGATACCAGTCCAAATTGTTGAGATCAATACTAGATGCCCCGTGGTTCATTTCCAGTAATACGATACACAATGACCTCAAAATCAAATTTGTGAATGAAGTCATCCCTCAGAAAAGCTCTATCCATCATGCTCGACTCGAATTCCACAACAATCCACTCATAGAACCATTACTACTAAGAAAAGACAACAAACGACTCAAAAGAAAACAGCCAATCGACTTGCTGTAAGAATCTGAGGTGTCGCCGCTGGACGAAACCTCATCATGCCATCCTCGCCATTCATAAGATTAGCTTATAGAATTCTTGTATTCTGATTGCTGATTAAATTACTAAATAAAAAAAAACGATATATAACTATGACCAATCAAAAACATTCAATTTATTAAAGTTAGTAGGCCATTGGCCGCCATTTTGTGACAAATTGTGCCTATTGTCGCCACTATCTCTATCAAGGCACTGTAAGTCGCACGTCTCGTCAAATCATCCTCGTAGATAGTAATCACATTTGAATCGTCTGCCCTAAAAAGACCGGTTCCCTTTTCTTGAATTATAAAGGATATTTCTGCATTGTTCTACTTGCTGTTGTTGATGCCAACTACAAATTTATGTTTATAGATGTAGGCTCATTCGGAAAAGAAGGGGAGAATGGAATTTTTGATAAATCAGAATTGGGAAAACAATTTGTGGCTAAAAATCTATTTCCATCTCAATGTAAGCTACCGGAGTCGGACATGGTGCTGCCTTGTGTATTTCTCGGTGATGAAGCTAGGGTTGCCATATTTAACAATAACAAATTCGGAACACGGAAGAGAAGGGAGCGGGGGGTGCTTGCTGGAACAAGTAATTTGTTTTCCTAATTAATTTTTTGCGGAGCGGGGGGGGGGGGGAGGGGAGATGCTTGCTGGAAAAGGCAATTCATTATTTTATTTTTTCCTAACTAACAAATACCAGACATTAAATATAAAAAATACACATTAAACCATCATTAATAAAGAGAATTAAAAATAAAATAAAACTTAATAGGAAACATAAAAACAAAACCCTGAAAAAAACATTGTTCTTAATCTCAAACTCTCAAAATGGTGGTTATTAATATTATACACTATCTCTACCATCAATTTACATCTGTTTCTGCAGTAGTTTCCCTTGGATTCTTATACGAAGTATATTTGTTGGAACTCGAAATTTCTTTTTTCTTCAAACGGCAGTAAAATATGGCATTATACTGCTGGATTGATGATGCTAAACTGTCACTTTATTGCCAAGCGGCAGATAAAGTTATTATCTGCCGCTGACGACTTTATCTGCCGCTGACAACTTTATCTAGTAATTTTCAAGTAATTTTCTTCAAATTCAGTTCACAAAGTTGTAAATTATTTGTTATAAAAACGTTTGAAGAAAAAATACTATATGTTATTCGTAGCAAAAGTATCTTTATGTGGCTCGGCTGTATCTACTTATCTGCCTCGCAAGCTCGGCAGATAACCCGTCCAACCTCGCCACATAAAATATAACTTTTGCTCCTAATAACATAATATACTATTATCCGCAAACGTCACAAAAGTGACAACTTATGTGTCTTTATTGACAAGGTAAAAGTGTCACTTTATCTGCCTAAGCAGATAAAATAGCGACTTTTGCGTCCTTTATCTGCCTAAGCACACAAAATAGTTGCTCTCTTTCTTTATTTCTATGTTTGTTCTCTAAATTGTATGATGGCTTAAAATTTTGCTAATTTTTAGACTTAGATCGTAGGCCAGTTTTTATTTTCAAAAAATGTACGAAAAGTTTTAATTTAAATAAACCTTTAAGCAGCGGATCGGAGCATCTGTCGCCGTGGGTTGTGGTGTGACAGCTGCTGTGGCCGTGTGCTATTAGCTCAGGTGATTCAGTATGTTCATATATCATTACAGTAGCGCGTTATTTGAACAGCAGAGGTTCGCGCAGGGGTACAGTGCCCGCCTGTCACGCGGGTGGCCTGGGTTCAATTTCCCGGCCGATGCATCCTTTCTTTTTAAATTTATATTAATGAAATTTACCTGAATACGTTTGCAGATTAAATAGTATATGTTATTCGGAGTAAAAGTGACTTTATGTGGCTTAGCTGAATTATTTGCCTCACTAACGTTCGGCTAAATAAACTTCAGCTTCGCCACATAAAGTATCACTTTTACTCCTAATAACATAATCTACTATTAACAAACTCTGGTTTGTTACTGTGTAATCGCAAAATTCGTTGCACGTCATTTCTTTAAAATTGTCTTGTACTAACAAGATGGCTTTAACAAATGATATTTTTAATCGATTTCTCTCGTCACTCCATTAAATGTTCATTAACGAAAATATTCTCTCAATATTTGCATTGTGACTCTGATATACAAAAATAATATTCCGCAATTTTTAGAAGTTCTGAATATTGTTTTGCAGTTTTACAATAATTTAAAAAACCACCCATCAGTCACTTGCACACATATTTGTATAGATTTCAAATTCTTTACCAATTTTTGTAAGCACACAAACTGGTCAAAAGCTAAGACGTCATACTTCATATTTTGTAGTCCCTGAATTGTTTTTTATATCATTCCATATACGACAAAATTCAAGGGTCATCCATGAAAAACTGTCAAGTTCCTTAAATTGCTGTTATTTACTTGTATAGATAAGCAATGAAAATGCCATAAAAATGAAGAAACTTCATCTTTAAATTTTCTTCGGTTCGTTTCGCTATCAATATTTTTAACCCTAGTAACCCCACAAAATTGAGCGAACGCCGAGTACCAAAATGCATACATAATAAATAAAAAGCGAAAATACATCGAGAACAGACTGTACATTCATACTGCATTGTGGAAGTCCTTCCTTTTCAAGAAGTATATTCACTTGTTAAGATTTCCTTTTTGTATCGGACCCATATGTCCACATTCTCCCATCTATTTTTCTCATTATTAGCTCCAGCAACAAGTTCATCATCCGAGTCTTCAGAACCGGAAACTTCACTCCCAAATTCACTGTCACCGATTCTCTCAACTTCTTCATTATCGTCTACTTCGCTGCACACTTCAGGAACGTCTGCGTCACTATAATCACTTTATTCTAAAAGCTTAGCTAGTTGCTCTTCACTTAGCGGAATTTTATTTGGATTTATTATGACCAAATGGTAACAGCAAACTGAAAGTAAATTTTGAACCCTGCTTTTATATAGACATACGACAAACATGTATAATTCCTGTAAATTCCTCAAACATTTTTTACCAATAAAATTCATGCATGCACATGCACTAACAGGCAAAATTCGCCAGACGGCACTTTACAATGAAATTCATGCATGCAGCGACATGTACGAGCAGGCATAAAACATTAATTGACTACAATACGTGAAGTACCGAAATGGGTCAAAATTGACCCTTTACGCAAAGAAAGTAATAAAAAATTTCAGGTACCGTTTTGTAAATTCTATTTATGGCATATGGTGACAGACAGCATAGGAATAGCATATCTAGAAGCAAAACGACGTAATAGCATCTGAAAGAAAATGTACAAGAAAATTTGAATCCTGGGTCATTTTTGACCCGGTTTTGGGGTTACTCCTCCTAAAGTCCTTCCATCTTGTCAGATAGGTGGTGATTATGGATTATTTTATTTGTTTGCAGTTGCTCTTCTTACTGCTTCACGCTATTTTTGTCTATTAGCGGTGCATCTGACGGCTTGCTCAACATTAACTTGCAATACCGATTCTACAGTGTCTATCCATCTAGTTAGTGATCTGCCCCGCCTACGTTTTTCATCGGGCTTTCCTTGTACTAGAAGTTTTTCCAAATTCTCTCCGCGTGTGATATGTCCAAAGAATGTAAGTATTCTACTGTATATAATAGATGATAATCTTTGTTTTGCTTTTAGTTCATTTAGAATAGATACATTGGTTCTGCGTGCTGTCCACGGTATACGGAGCATTCTCCGCCAGATCCACATTTCAAAAGCGTCTATCCTTCGTCGATCAGCTATACGGATAGTCCAGGTTTCTGAAGCGTATTGAAACACGGGTAGAACCAATGTTTGGGGTTACTAGGGTTAAGTAAACCTTTTACCTTGAGACTAAGAAAAGTTTCATTTTTTCTTTCTTTTAGAGTATTCCTTATAGCAATTAATATTTTATAAACTTCCACGATTGATATTTTTCTTGTTCAATTTTAGAAATTTTTGAAATAAATTTATTTGGGAATGAACAAATCAAACATAAATTTCTCCCAACGGATTTTCAAAAGAAAAATTCAATATTTTTTTTAGAATTTTCCGAGGAAATAAAATAAGACTTCAAAGCCTCCAGCTGAAGTATTCTGTCTATCCCAGGTACCCACGCACATTAAATGTGGATATATTATATTACATAACAAGCTGCGAAAGTGGCGAATATCGTGCGAGTATGTTTGAGAAGCGAGGCGAAGCATAGGGAAGCCAAGTGACAAGCGTACGATACACTTTTGAGCGAGTTATGTACGCTATTTCTCCCACGGCCAGAAAAGATACACATTTTTGCAGATTGTCCGTAATTGTTAGGTCAAAATGACATACTTTCAGTAGTTTTTAGGTTAAAATGGCATATTGTCAGCAATTTTTAGGTTAAAATGACATATTTAGCCCACTATATAACATTTTTTCATAATAAACACGTTCGTTATAATAACGACCGGGTGAATGATGGTGGGCGAGGGAAAAAAATTAAAAGTTAAAGATGTTACTAGCATAAACCCATAATTAAACGCCTATTTCATAAAAGCTGTCAGAACCCAGATTCCAGAATAGCAGAATCTGCAGAAATCACTCGAAATCGGTAATTATAAAATTTTCGTGGAAAATCGGGTCATCATTTCGTAGCGGGACTAGTAGCTCCAAATTGGTAAAATCCCGTAAAATCGGGATGTATGGCAACCCTAGATGAAGCGTTCAGACTGCATACTAATATGAAGAGGTGATGCAGTAGTTGGTGAACGAAAAGCCGTGCTTGTCAAGTCTCTGAAAATGCATTTGGACTGATGACCCAAGTTTTCAGGATCTTTTATATACCAATCAAAATATTCCCTTCACGAGTCGATGACGCGATTATAGTTTCCTGTATAGTTCCTGCTAGCCCACTCAGAAACCACTACTTTGAAACTCGTGGGAAAGCAAATTATGACTTTTACACAGCTCAAGACCTCCCACTTGAAAAGCTCATTGGCTTGGCAGGGACCGGTGGATTTGCAAATCAAGAATGGTTTTCAGTATTTTTCTAGGAGGGCAGTATAGGGTGGCAAAACCGTCATGTGAACCGAACAGACCATAATTAATTAATTAAATTACTTTAGTGACTGTATTAAAATAAACTACAGATTCTGTAGTTGATTGTCAAGTCACTTGATCTTTCCACATATGTATTTTGTAATCTCTTTTCTAATATTGTCCTTCAGACGCGTATCACGGTAGAGTGCATGTTGCATATTATCATATAATGCTGGATGTTTTCTCACTGACTGTGAGCTTTTCGTCCTCTTCAGCGAAAAAATGCAGCTTTGTATTCTGCGAAGACATTTTTCAAGAAATGGATACGTGCACAATTCCCAAAAGAATGCTTGCGATTATGACTCCTCCAAGAGCAGGCGACTACAGTCGTACAACGATCAACGCTAGCGACTCTAGCGATCATCACGGGGAGGAAAATGATAACACACTAACTCGGAAGAGGAGTCCTCCGTGACGATCACCACTGAACGGCTATTGAGCAGTGATTATCGCTACAGTCGCTCCCAGGAAAACATACCTTAATAAATTGTAATTCAGAAAGCATTAATTGATATTCGGGAAGCATCGATTGTAATTCAGAAACAAAGAGACGACCTTTATGTAGAATTACTATGTAGATTAGATACATACATACTGGATGTGTGTAAAGTTTGCAACAAATTTAAATATTTATTGTACTGTTGATTTGTAAAAACATTTTCAGACAGATCTATCTTAATGTTTGTTTGTCATCATTTTTTTTTAAAATAAATTACTTTATGAAATTGTTTTTTATTTTATTTTTCGTACTCACCCAACAGCCGTTAGGCCCATTGTTCGTCATAGAATGTAAGTCATTGTTATATCCTGTTACTAAGAGCCTTTTATATCCAATAATTTTAACAATAAATATTAAATCGATAATAACGAAATAAAATTATTATGGAAACACTTAAAATCTAATAATATTATAAATGTAAACAAGTAATAAAGATAATTATCAATTAAGAACAAAGTATCGCACCAGCTTTATTAATAAGTGATTTACACCGTATTTAAGTAATGCAACGCACTGCGCTAGCTCTTCCGGGCTAGCTTCCGGAGACAAATCTGCCCGCTCACACTACTACAAACTGCTATGTTAACCATTAAAATAAATTCACTGTATGTATGTATGTATTATCTGTAACCTCATTTACCTTGCTGTGTAGAAGCTGGTGCTTTATGCGCTGGCATCTGGCGGTACAAGGCTCAACTTGCTGCAGATTCGAGATACAGAGTTGGAGTGCGCCTTTGGTGCTTACGCAGCAACCATTGTGAGAGGTGTGTGTCTTGGTGATGTGTTGACCTTGTTACTCTATCTCTTAGGTCTGTGGTTCTGAGTAGAGCACAGTTAATTTGGTGCCCAACTGTGAATGGTCTCACCGAGCCCGACTCCAATCACCAAGCCTACGGAAAAACTCCGACCCCTGCCAGATTCGAACCATGGACTTACTTAATGCAAGCTTGGCGCTTACCCAACTGCGCCACGCGGCTTCTTAAATCGCTCATATTATACCTTTAAATAAAATTTCAAACTCCAAAGAATTCAAAGATGTCAGGCCAATTTCAATACTTCTAACTTTGTCAAAAGTACTAGAAATAATAATTGATAACCAATTAAAGACTTTTTTGAATAACAACAATTTGTTACCAGATATGCAGTCAGGTTTCCGAGCTGGATACAGCTGTACGAGTGATTTAGACCGGAAATTCGCAACAATTCTTATATTTCTTGATTTTTCGGAGGCCTTCGATTCGGATGAGGATGACATATTACTATCGCAGTTACGCTATTATGGTTTAACGCATAAATCTTTGACATTTTTCAAAAATTATTTCACAGGCAGTACCTCAAGGTTACATTCTCAGTCCGACACTTTTGCAATTGCCACATCAAGTTTTTACTCAGAATTAAGTTATAGTACCTCTTATTTTTATGCAGACGATACTCAAATATATCTCCTTTTCACCATCTGAAATTGCACAAACCTGTAAAAAACTAAATCTACAAGCTCTGGTAAATATATCAAGGTTACACAATTTAAAGTTAAATCCCAAAAAAACCAAAGCAGTATTAATCTGCAATACGTGCCATTACGACTTTGTCTATAATCAAGTTAATTTAGAAATAGATGGTGTAAAGATTGAGCTTGAAAAAGAAGTTAAAAATTTAGGAGTTACAATATATTATAATTTAAGATTTAGATCACATGTCAGCAACTGCATAAAGAGGAAATTCTTCAATCTAAGAGGTATATATCAAAATCGGGAAGTTTTATACATACAAACCAAGAAAATGCTTTGCGAAACACTAGTTTTATCCATATATTTTTACTTCTATATTGCTAGTAGGGCCTAGAAACGGCTGAAAACATTACGGCGCCAACATAGTCTCACTCTGAACTCTACGTGTCTCATGCGCATGCCTGAGAATTCGAATTCCGCCTTTAGAAGCTAATTTTAAACTTTCACATCCCCACCTGCACGGACGACGATGCGCACAGCTCACCAAGTGTGTAAAAGAGTTGGTTGTCTGTCTCACTTACGGTGTGACCTTCCCACTCATAGGCGATAGCAATATAGTAGTATTAAATATATGGTTTTATCACAGTTTAATTACTGTGACATATTATACGGACCCTTTATTGACACTAATGATGTTAAACAAATAGAACATATACAAAATTCATGTCTGCGCTTGATATACAGTGAAGTTCATTTATAATGCAAAATAACCAGGGGCGGATGGGCAACATCTTAGCGGCCCGGGAAATAATATTTGTCGGCCCTTTTTTAATTTCCGGATATGTCTAAAATATACATTTACAGGTTGTTACGCATTTTTCCTTTAAAATTAAATAGAGCATAGGTTTATTACAAATTTTTGAATCAGATTACATTTACTATCCAAAAAACATTCTTTTAGTTAAAATGCCGGACTCCCAGTCAAGTACATATATAGAAACATACAACAACAAAAAAACAAAATAAAAGTAAATCAAAGTCTTTTTATTCAAAGTGTAGAAATTAGGTTTGTTATAAACGATTAGAGAACTTACAACGTCATAAAAATTCTTTAAACACAAAAATTTAAGAAAAAATTATTATATAAAAACTTTACTCTTTTAACAATCTATTTAATAACTTGCTTTGCTGCATAAGCATATCTATTTTGTTATCAGAGTCAATATTATATAAAATATCATTTTCGCAAGCCATTAACATAAAAGCATCCAAATTATTATTCGATATTGAATTCCGCAATCTATTTTTAATGTAGCTTAACTTGGAAAAACTTCTTTCCCATTGCACTTGATTTATTGATAATGTTAATAAATATTTGTAAGCATTTCCTAGTGGAGAATATGCCTCACTGTACATATTGTACTTTTGAATGACAGAATAACAGCAAATTGCACATTTAAGACAAAATATTCATTTTTTATGATTAACATCAAAACCACCATCTCTTTAAAAATTATCGTTGTCTTCTTCAACAGTTTCATCTGTATCTATAACTGTAATATTACTCTGGATTTGTTGATTACTCTCAGCATTTGTTGTTGCCGAAACTTTAAATTTATCCTAATTTTTCGCGAAACTAACCAATTCTTCTTGCAGATTTTCCTTTGTAATATTTGGGTAATAGTTTTCTAGCAGTTCACACATTTTTTTAAAGCTATTTGATGGTACTCCTTGTTTAACTTCATCAAAATTTGTTGGAGACAATAAGGCAATATCCTTATAAAGCTCACCATTATTCTTAAATCTACATTCTATAGAATTTATAATTTTATTTAAAATTCTATTATGGGTTTCAACTTCATAGCTTTTTTCGGCTATCTTTTATGGGATCATCTTCCGCCAATTCTCCAGCCATTTTCTTTCGTTTTCTCATTCTGTTTTCGGGAAAAAATTGAATTTGTCCCTCTCATTTCATAAAATCGAATAGTAAGCAATCCACAGCGCGTGACGCGTGACTTATCTTAATTACCACAAAATAAACAAAAACAAAGTTTGAGAGTTATTTATGGGCAGTCGGAAGAAGAAATATAAAAACTCAGTTTTTGCTGATTAATTATATAGGCAAATAATATTGTAAAATACAGAAAAAAAATTACAAAAATCCTACAAAAATTTGTTAAGAAAATGAAAAATTCATTCCGGTTCTTTATTTTCGGTAAGTACATGTTTATGAAGATAGGTTGGTAGATCACTTAGACGTACTTTCAGCCACCGGCCGTGCGGGCCTCTGAACAGCCGGCCCACCGGGAAATTTCCCGGTTCGTCTTATGGCCCATCCGCCCCTGAAAATAACCATATTGCAAGTTAAATGGTTCGCCCACTTTATCATTGGAATATAAACAACCCATTATACACCAATTTAAAAATGCCATTTATGTATTGTTTGTTGCACGGCCTGCTGCATTGTGTGTTTTATTGTTTTGTCAGCTGTCAAATTATGCAAGGTGTTTTTTTAAAATTTTAATTAAGAATTAAAACTAACGGTTTATTAAACATGATTTATACAGACGAAGATTATTATTAGGTAGGTAATGTTAGGGATCATTTTAGTGTAATAGTATATTATTATATGAGCGATTATGACAGCCATTATTCACGAAGATGACATTTGCGCCACAAGCCAAAGGCACGTGGCGCAAGTCATCTGAGTGAATAATGGCCATAAGGGTTTGCTCACACCGCCGTATCACAGAACAGCTAGTTATACACGATCATTCTCATATAACGTAGCTAAATTCTATAACTCCTTACCGCTACATTTCAAATGCCTCTCTTCTTATAAATTTAAGGAAACGATTAATAATTTACTTAAAAATAAAAATTAGTTCTCGTACAATTTCTTAATGGTTTGATGACCATGCATCTGGGTGACTGTAGCATGCAAATAAATCTGTATAGTAGTTTAGTTTTAGAATTAGTTTTATTTTTATTATACGGTTTAGTGTAAGAGCAGCAAGACGTTGATCTTGCTGAACTCCGCCGTTTGTTGCTTCAACAACAATAAAGACAATTATTATTATTATTATTATTATTATAATCGCGAATATAATACGATATTTTATCTACTCCTATGCAATAGGAGCCTTGTGTTCATATTTCAGAATTATGACATTTGTGACAGCTGTTAACTTCAAAAAGTCATTTAATAATAAGAATGAATTTTATCTACGACCACTACTAAAAGTAGGCCTTTTAGCGCTAGCTTGTTTCACTAAAAGTGACGTTTTATAGTTTACCGTGTTTAAAGCTTCTTGCGTTACAGGTAAAGCGTTTTTGAAATAATTAAAGAGTTATGTAATAAATACAGTCATATGTGGAGTATCAATAATTACATTTCGTAACTTACCTTGACAGCACGGGCGTGGCCAAACAATCGCCCGCGCGGCTTAGCCTACTGTTCATTATGACTTAAATTAAAAGTGTCGCAGATGCGAACCTTTCTTAAATCGATATTTATGGATTAATAACGGTAAAATTAAGGTCGTAGATAAAATATTGTATGCAAAGCGTGCTAAAAGTCGTTTATGCACGAGACATGTTATGAAACTCAGCCTTCGGCTTCGTTTCATAATTTTCATGTCTCGCGCATAAACGTCGACTTTTAGCACTTGTTGCATAAATAGCTATTGTGATTGGCTACAACCTATTGAATAATAAAAATAGAATTTTCTGATTGGTTGCAATTTGCAAACTATTGAATAATGAAAATAGAATTTTATGATTGGCTGCAAACCGTGAATTATGAATCATAATTCATGGCCATTGTGCAGTAGGAGTAGATAAATATCCTAACACACCAGTCCCTAATGTGTCTACAATATCAAGAACAGTTACACCCGTATTCATAGTCGTTCGCCAGCGGATCGCCGGCGACTCGCCGGAGTTTCGTTATTTATTTATTTATTTATTTAGAATAAGAATAACAACAGGATACAGTCCCAATTACAGTTATTCATACAAAAAAAAAACAAAAGGATTTTATATGAGAAGTCAAACAAATTAATGTAGATTATTAAATAATATAATGATTTAGACTAAATTAAGGTTAAAAGTAAGCCATCAATTTACGTCACAAAACAAAAACAGAGAACGCAAAAAAATAACAAATGCAATAAATGATATAGAAAAAATAATTAATATACAAACAACATTTTTGTTTATTTGCAAAGCAGTCTTAGTATGCTCTTTAAAGATAATAATGAAATATTAAAGATGTCTATATCAGAAGACACATCATCTACTGAGCGGCATAGTCTTCCAAGTAGTGAATTCTGTCCATAATTTGTACGATGACACGATATTTGTAGAATTGATTGATCTCTAGTTAAGTGTTGTGGAACTTGTATATTAAATAATCCCAACAATTCAGGACAATGTATTTCAGAATTAAAAATTTTATAAACAAAAACCACTTCTTGCTGCTTTCTACGACATTCGAGGGATGGAGCACCGACAAGATTTAATCTTTCAGGATAACTAAATGCAGATTTGCAAATATTCATTTTAAATAAAATAAAATTGATCATTTTCTTTTGCACATTTTCTATTCTTGTTTTGTGACCTTGGTAATATGGTGACCACACAATACAACAATACTCCAGTGTGGATCTTACTAACGAATAGTAAAGCAGCAACAGCGCATGCATATCTCTAAAATCATGGCAACTCCTAATTATAAAACCACACATTCTTATTGATCTAGCTATAATGGTATCTATATGTCTATTAAAACTTAAGTTGACGGCAAATAAAATCCCTAAATCCGACACTTCGTAAATTCTGTCAAGAATAGTGTTATGCAAAATATAATTGTAATGAGCAACGGATTTTTTCCTATTAAATGAGATTATGTGACATTTTGAAATATTAAGTTCCATATCATTTAATTCACTCCACTTTTCAAGTTTATCAATATCATTTTGCACTCTTAAATGATCTTTGATATTTTGTACTCTAGCGTACAGTTTTACGTCATCTGCAAACAAGAGGCATTTGCAATATTCAAAATCGGTTGCAATGTCATTTATAAATAACAGAAACAAATAAGGACCCAGGTGAGACCCCTGAGGTACACCAGAAGTACAGTGGAAGGGTCTGGATAAGTATCCTTTAATCCTTACTTGAGAGTGCCTACCCAATAAATAACTACGAAACCAACTTATGAAGGGATATCCAAATCCTAAGGACTGTAACTTACTAACTAGAATTGCATGATTGACTCTATCGAATGCCTTTCTGAAGTCTGTATATATGGCATCGACCTGAAAACCAGCTTCTAAGGACTCATGCAAATACTCACTAAATAAAGCAAGGTTCGTGCAGGTTGATTTGCCCTTTGAGAATCCATGTTGTTTTGGAATAATTATATTTTGGGTTAGCAGAGAAAGTTTTGTTAAAAGTAGTTTCTCAAAAGTCTTGGCTATAACGTTAAGTCCTAATATCGGCCTATAATTCTCAACGTTGTTTCTATCTCCCGCTTTATATATTGGCGTTACAAAACTGTTTTTCCAAAGATCAGGAAAAACTCCACTAATTAATGATAGATTAAACAAACGGGTAATAGGCAAAGTTAAGGTCGGACTACAGCATTTTAGAAGAACAGGATTAATCATATCAGGACCAAACCCCTTGTTAATATCTATAGACGATAACGCATAAAAAACCTCGTCTTCGGTAAAAGTTAATGAAGATAAGTAAAAATTTGAATTACCAGAAGAAAAAAGTGCAGGTTGATGATTATATGTGTGCACTGTGTAAACTGAGGCAAAGAAATCTGCAAATAAGTTTGCTATTGCATGACCATCAGTAGCATTTATACCATTAAATATCATTTTATTTGGAATCGCTGGTTTAATACGTTTCCCATTCACAAAATTCCAGAAGGACTTCAGATTGTTATTCTTTAGGTTTTCCTGGGTATTGAAAAGTAATCTATTATAATCAGATTCAATGGATGCTTTACACAATCTGCGACATTCCTTAAATAAGTTATAATTACGTGAGCGAGTTGCGATATTATTCGTTTTATACGCTTTATACAACTTAGACTTTCGCTGTATCAGATTTATTGTTGCTTTGCTAAACCAAATCGGAAATGTATTTGTTAAATTATAATGTTTTGGTACATAAGCTTCAATTGCATGGAAGATTATATCATAAAAACTACTGATCGACTCGTTTATATCTATGCTATCACTAAATATAACAGACCAATTAACTATTTCGAAGTAATCATTTAATAAATCGTAATTAGCAGACTTAAAGTTATAATCCCAAGTTATTTTATTGCGCAGACAAGTTTCATCTTTATAATTGATATTTATTAGCAATGGAGGGTGGTGGCTGTCAATATTGGTAAGGGCAAAGACGGAGGGTTCAATTGTAATATTCGAAACATTTGAAAAAACCAAATCTAAAACTACATTGTTTGCATTTAAAATATTATTCAGCTGTTTACAATTTAAATAATTATACGTGTCTACCAGCAAATCTGATTTTCTATTTGATTCACCCTTTGCTATAATTAATTCCTCATGTGACGAAATCCACGAGGACGGCAAATTGTAATCCCCCACAACGAAAACATGCGATGCAGGAAAGCGATCCGTTATGAACTCGACCGAGCGAACGTGAGATTCAAATTTGTCAATACCTGAGTTTGGTGGTAGATAAACTACACCAAAAATAATCGAGAGTTTTTTATTTGGACAAACTTCCACCCACACTTCTTCATTTCCACGCATTGGTACTTCGATTAGCGAAGAACCAATATTGGAGTTGACTGCAGCAAGCACACCACCGAATCGTAGTTTATCACTTGAGTTCACAGACCTGTCGCAGCGATAAACGTTGTTTATATCAAATAATTCACCATCCTTGAATCCGCAATGTAAGCCCGTTTCGGTTAACAGAACAATGTCGATCTCATGATTTAATAAATTTAAGTAAAAATCGGTGGATTTTGTTCATAGTCCTCGAACATTTTGGTAATACACAACACACGATTTACATGGATTACAACGTAATTTTTCCGCACTATGAATTAGTTTTTTTCTTCAGTACCTGCCGATACTTTTTCCACTATAGTTGGAACTTTATTTATAAATCTAATAGTTTTGTTTGTCGCACCTTCCTCGATTAATTTATTTAACCGATTTTTTATCGTCTTGAAGTAATCCCTTTGCTTTTGAGTTTGATCCGCGGAAATCTTCACAGTTTTGTTACGTATTTTTGCTTTACTTTTAAGTACCTCTATAGCCGACATTTTGTTGTTAAGAATTACTTTCACCGGCCTCGTATTTCCCTTCTTGAATTTTCCCAGTCTGTATACCTTTGCTGTTTCTACAACAATATTATCGAGTCCGACGTCAGTAAGTAACTCTTTCACAGTTTTGAAATCATCCTCAATTCTCTCCTCAGCAGCGGTTTTTTTAGACTCAGCCATATCATAAACAATAATGTTAGATTCCCGATGTAGACGATCTTGCATTTCTGCAATTAACTCTTCGGTGAAGTCTTGATTTGCTTCGCACTCTTGTCGATAGGTACCAGATTTTAGTTTTTGTACTTCTTCCTGAAGCTGGATGACAATGCTTTTCAGCTGTTTGAACATATCCTTATCGGCTTTGCATGAGGGGCATGCATATGATAGCAGTCTACTTTCATCCTTGATGCAGTTTATCTCAGATCGCGACAGACCAGTACATACAGTGTGGATAGGCTTACTACACGCATCACATATAGGTTTTCAGTCAGTTTTGACAGAAACTGACACAAAATCTAACCTGCTAACCTCGAATTTGACATAGACGTACAGTGCCGCCAAAATACTATTCATAACAGGACTCTCGCGAGTCGCCGGCGATCCGCTGGCGAACGACTATGAATACGAGCGTTAGACAATCTGCAAGTACAGGCTGTGTAGCACTACATGAAAAAAAAACATCGACGCAGAACAGTAACATATGAACTTGACCAATTAGACGTGGCGCAAGCCGTTGCAGAAAATAAAAATATCTCTACTAAAGGGACTGTCAATAATAGTAATTTATTATACAAGACGATAAAGTTAAATTTTATCCACGAGTTAATCGTTTAACGTCGAGACGGAGTCGAGACGTTAATGATTCAAGAGTGGATAGAAATAACTTTATCGTCGTGTATAATACAATATTTTTTTCTATAGCAAGAACTTTAACAATTTCAAAAGAAAATAATGACAGTCAATCACCTTTCAAAATGTCAGTAGCTAGATTGGGTTGCTACGATAATACGAAGCTGTCATATTTAATTTAAACAAAAGTTAGAAACTTAAATTACTTTATCTATCCTTGATGTTAAAGTGCTACTTTATCTACCCTTGCTGTTAAAGTAAAACTTGACCTTTTGTTTTGAGTTGATAAAAGCACACTTTAACATGTGCTATAGAAAATAGTAATTTATTATACAAGACGATAAAGTTAAATTTTATCCACAAGTGAATCGTTTAACGTCGAGACGAAGTCGAGACGTTAATGATTCAAGAGTGGATAGAAATAACTTTATCGTCGTGTATAATACAGTATTTTTTTCTATAGCAAGAACTTTAACAATTTCAAAAGAAAATAATGACAGTCAATCACATTTCAAAATGTCAGTAACTAGATTGGGTTGCTACGATAATACGAAGCTGTCATACTTAATTTAAACAAAACTTAGAAAATTAAATTACTTTATCTATCCTTGATGTTAAAGTGCTACTTTATCTACCCTTGCTGTTAAAGTAAAACTTGACCTTTTGTTTTGAGTTGATAAAAGCACACTTTAACATATACTATAGAAAAAAAGTAATTATTAGTTTTATTACTAATATCAATTATCATACAAAAAGCAAAAAATTAAATAAACTTCTTGTATTGTTCCGCAATCAGTTTTTTATGCTATAGAACATTTTTCCTTATTACTCGAAATTACATCACACAGATTTATTAAATTTTGCACTATTGCTTCTGAACTTAAAGTGCAGTTATTTATGCCACTTCCATTTATTTATACTCCATTTACTTGACATCTGCACTGTCAAACTGACAGTATGTTGGCACCACTGCTATTTTTCACATTTTAACAATTAAATTACTGTACAGTCTAATAAAAAACACATTATTGTAGAGGTATAGTCAAGAATTTATTTTTAAATTTGACACTGACAGTGCAGATGTCAAGTAAATGGAGTATACATACATTATTTTATTTTTTAAATTAAACAATAAATTATTTAGACAGAACTTTCTAAGACATTGGTGATTCGTATACTTATGTCTCTTCTTAATTCATATTTACGTGCCACTTGCAGAAAGGGAATTCTTTGTTTTCGAAAGAGATGGTTTTGTAGATAAACTGCTAATGGATACTTAATAGTAGAGAGGCCAAACTAAATTAACTCGTCAAATAACGATTTTCGTAGGACTGAGTAGGTTTATACCGACAAGTGGTATCATCTTATTCGGTGGTGTTTCCTGAGTATGAAAAATCATGTTGTCGCTTTCTCAGCCTGTGGAGTGAGGAGCTATGACGTCACAAAGATGGCCATTCTTAGTTTCAGGTTTTAGTACAGAAACCGGGGTTTAACCCAAACATCCAAAAAGAAAGTTCTACCCAGCAGCAAACTGTTTAGTACCCTCCTCTTAGTAAGTGGTAAAAAGTTGCGCAATATTGCGCTTCGGGTTTAGGCGGAAGGGGGTCGAAAGCTAGAAAGGTGGTAAAATGGTAGGTTTCAACAGTTTTTCGCGAATATCTCGTTAACTATGAGGTTTAGCGCAAACTTTATCTTATAAAAAATTAATCTATATTTAATTTACAATAAAAATGGTCTTATGCATTTTTGACTTCTAGACAAGAGTTATGGAGATATTGAGGGGGCAATGATGTTATTATTTTCTAGTTAGCTTGGGATTCATCGTAATCACTTGAAAATGGGTATGTTTCGTTATAAAGAGTATGTTTCGTTATAAAAAGTACTTAGTAACGCATCATTAACATAGGAACATTTGTATGTGTGTATGTATGTATTTACGCCTATGTGTTTGAATCTGACAATATATCTACATTGCTCCCCTCCTTTGTCGTTTTATCTTAATTTTGCCCTTTTTCCCTTTTAGATAATTCATATCGTTTTCCTCTTTCCCACTTGAGCTTTTAGAATTACAGCTACTTAAATTAGTTCCATCTTTTGTCATATTTTCCTAAAAATATAAAATCATGTGAATAGCATTGAAACAACAAACTACAAACTTTATCTAATAAGCTTTAATACAAAAAATAATGGATTTTTTTTCACAATACATGCTTTTCAGTAAATTCAATGTTCTTAAATGGAAAGTGGTATGTACAACGTACATGGTAGTTACATAATAATAAATTACAGCAATCAGTAGCCTAAAAATCGTTAACCTCTTTTTCATGTTGAAGATTATCTTCATCGATGCCGTCGTCAATAATTAGTGCATCTCTGTTGGTGCACCTATGTCCGGAGCAATTCTTGCACATATTAGAGCATTTCTAGCCACTCTGACGACGCTCA
Organism: Agriotes lineatus; assembly: GCA_940337035.1. Taxonomy (NCBI): domain Eukaryota; kingdom Metazoa; phylum Arthropoda; class Insecta; order Coleoptera; family Elateridae; genus Agriotes; species Agriotes lineatus. Next base: position 69,393,162 of record OW679198.1, read on the forward strand.
CAGTTTCTGACACACACCGTATTACAAGTGCAAACAATGAGGGAAAGCAATTTTTCAGGAGCAGCTGCCTTATGGTTGCAACTGGACGAAAATAACCGCCAATCCTTTTCCAACCCCACTTTAGCGAATCTTTATTGACATTGAGCCATTGCTGCACTTGATAGTAAACTCTATAAGAGTGTTGTTGTCCAGCTGCTAAAGTGGGGTAAAGTACAGCCAACCTCAAATTTGTGTGTACAGGCTTCTTTGCGATGGTCTGCAAGTAACATTGAAGGCGCAGAGTATCCAAATTATCTGCATTTTTTTATGCAAATATCGAAATGAAGAAATGGCTCCAGCATCAGCTAGCGCATCTGGATCTGCATTTGGGTTGTTAAAAGTCAACAGCTTTGTGTAAAACTCCTTGTCACTTTGCACTTTTTCAGAAGGCTTTATTTTTCCCTTTCTATAAATTGAAGAAACGGTATCACATCCGGCGAAAGTGTAAGCTGTCAAGACAACATCCTTCATTTCCTCGATACCACGCTGTATGCACCAGTGTAGTAAACTTTTTCTTCTTGGTTACCTTTCTTCGGTACAATCATCTTCAACTGTTTGTTGGCTGGAGCATGAACAACCAACAAGACCAATAAATCGGTGTCATTACCAATTACGATAGCCTCTGTTTCCTTCTTTGATTCGTCAATTACTGTAAAAACGATCTTGATGTCAGCACCGCCTTCTGCCTGAATCACTTTGCAGCTTGCTGTTGTGTACAGTGATTAGAGCAATCAGTTGCATCTTGTTTTTAGTATTAGTTAGAAATTTTGCTTGTCCAAGAGTGACATTAATTCCATCTTCCACTTTCACTTCAACATGTGTAGTAGTGGATGATCTGCGCAAATGTACGAGTATGTCGTCTTTGGTGCTGGGTGCTTCACCATAACCATCTCGCCTCCCCACTTTCTTGAACCCTTCATATAATATACTTGGAGCGAATATTACGAATTCATAGGCGCAATTTTAGAATTTTTGCCAAACAGAAAAAGTTACATTTTTACTCCCTCCATATATCCGTAATCCTTTACTCGACTGCAAAAATGCATAAGACCATTTTTATTGTAAATTAAATGTAGATTAATTTTGTATAAGGTAAAGTTTACAGTAAACTTCACAGGTAACGAGATATTTGCAAAAAACTGTTGAAACCTACCATTTTACCACCTTTGTGACGTCATAGCTCGTCACTCCACAGGCTAAGAAAGCGACAACAGGAGTTTTTCTACTGAGGAAACACCGCTAATTACGATGGTATCACTTGTTGGTATAAACCTACTCAGTCCCACGAAAATAATTATTAATTCACTTGGCCTCCCTACTATAACTGCATTTTAATGTTTTGAAAATATTTACTGAATATTTTCCTAACTTTTCCATAGTAAAATGTAATTTTTTCTATAGCACATGTTAAAGTTTGCTTTTATCAACTCAAAACAAAAGGTCAAGTTTTACTTTAACAGCAAGGGTAGATAAAGTAGCACTTTAACACGTTGACCGCCGTATAAGTAAAAATTTTTCGAATATCTGGGGCCACAACGTTTTTGCTTATACATGTCAAAAATGTTATAAATAAGGTATAAAATGTCTTAAATTTAGTCTAGAGCCGGGCCAACACATAGGTTTTGTTTCCCAGGCCATACTCCTTAATCTCTCATAAGAATACGACTATAGTGCAGCGCAAATGTGAGCTGCGTGGCCTAGAGTGAAAGTAACATGCGAAACACATGTGAGTGGCGTGGCCCATATATTAAGGAGCCATGCGATGCACTCGTGCTTCACATGGCGGTCAACGTGTTAACATCAAGGATAGATAAAGTAATTTAATTTTCTAACTTTTGTTTAAATTAAATATGACAGCTTCGTATTATCGTAGCAACCCAATCTAGCTACTGACATTTTGAAATGTGATTGACTGTCCCTCTTTTCTTTCGAAATTCGAAGTTCTTGCTATAGAAAAAAAATTCGTATTATACACGACGATAAAGTTATTTCTATCCACTCTTGAATCATTAACGTCTCGATTTCATCTCGACGTTAAACGATTCACTCGTGGATAAAATGTAACTTTATCGTCTTGTATAATAAATTACTATTATATTATTGGTAGTAAGTGGGTTAACTGCTGTTTTAAAAATATGAAGTAGCCACATGTTGTTTTTCATATCATTTTTAATGAGTAAGTCAACAATGCATAACTTGTAGTAAAATATAATTGACTTAGTGGTAACACCACACAAAATACACTAAAATCTTCAAGTTTTTTTACTGCAGGTTAGACATTGTTCACTTGTTGCTTACTTATTAAAAATCATACGAGTTAAAAATGACATGTAACAATAGTTACCTCGCTTACTATCAATAATACAAACTACATTTTGCTATGAGATAGTTAGGAAAATGTCGTCAAAACTAGCTTCAAATGAAGGTGTAATCTTTAATTTTACTTGCAACTGATGGCCAACCTGACTGTAGTATACTAAACTTGAACTCTGTTTACAAATAACACGTTGAGAATAATCCCTTTCCTAGATTATTATCTGCGTTTATCTGTACGGTTTGCAAATACGCTGGTCCTAACATGCAGTGAATACATCTGCTATGAACCAATATTTGGGCAGCTACATTTCTAAAGTAAAACAGAGCCAGTAAATATACACTGGCGCTGAAGTAAAGTACAGTGCCTTTATATAGACAGTGGTGACAATGGGGTGTCCTATTTTTGATTGGCTCCCTATATCACGTGGTATCAGCCGCCATGTTTAGGCTAAATCGCTTGTGATACGTGTTATACGATTGGCAGTACTGAAGTGTATTGTCAGTCTATGTCAAATTCGAGGTTAGTAGGTTAGGTTTTGTTTGTTATTTGACACAGACTGACGCAAATCTTAACCTGCAAATCTCGAATGTTTTCAGTACTGCCAAACGTAAAACACGTATCACAGTCGACTCTGATTACGAATTTAAATGAATACCCGTTAGAAATTTGCCTAAATATGGCGGCGGGGGTGTGGCTTAGTTGTATTGTCGCCACTGTCTATAGAAAGGCACTGTAAAGTAAAGCAATGACTTACGCCATGTCACACGCGTACAAAAGTACTTTCAGCGTGACTTCACGCCCATTGCGTTTAGAGATCTAGGTATATATTATCTTTGGCCAGTATATACAGGATGATTCACTAGCCTCTTTACAAACTTTGGCAACGGAAAGTATATTTAAATTCATGAAAAAAATTTCATATAAACAAAGGTCCGGAAATGCCCTATGAAGCGTAATAAAAAATACGGATTTTATTTAATTAAAATGGTACAGATAAAGCAAATTTGGTGTAATATGGTATATCTAGACAACTTTTTATTCTAAATTAGATGACAGTGAAAAATGTTGGTATAGGTTCAAAAGGGGTAGTTTATGCAAGGGTGGGAAAATTTTTTCTGTCATAACTTTTTACAGTCAGTGGCTAGTCAGTTCTGGTTAGATATTAGAAAATATTAGACCGTATAGTTATTAACCACATAAGGCCGTTAGTAAGCATCTAACAAACGACGATAAATTTGTGGCCGAGGCTAATTAATTTATCTGAGTTAGTTAGATGTGCTATCGGCCGTATGTCGTTGAATATTTTTCATAACACCTACAAAAATTGAAATTTTAGTGCAATTTAAATGAAAAAGTTAAATAGTATTAGTAACGGGTTTTAGAAAACTCATCTTATCAGAGTCACCTATGGAAAAAAATTACATTTGGCAATACTGAAATGTATAGTTGGTGACACTGTAAGTCTATGTCAAATTCGATGTGAGCAGGTTAGGTTTTGCGTCAGTTTTGACCTAACCTGCTAACCTCGAATTTGAGGTAGACTTACAGTGTCACCAATAGATTTCAATATTGCCACTGTTCATGTTGAATAAATATTGATAAAATGTTACTGTTCTGTTATTTCTTAACAACCTAGGCTGTTAAATGTATAACAGCCATGGCTGTTATGGCGAGCTTTTCAGTCAAGTTGACAGTTCTGTTAGTGACAAATAACAAGTAGGTGTTATGAACAAATCTTAAACTTAAAATTGCTATAACTTCTGAACAAAGAACTGTAGGGCCTATGTTTACATGCAATTGTTTTCATGAAATTAAATCTACTTTCTGTTGTCAAAGTCTGTAAAAAGGCTAGTGAATCACCCTGTATAAGAGAGTACCGCCATTCTTTGATCTGAGAAAATGACGCCGTCGCCGCCATGTTTACTTTCATCAGCAATAACTGATTGAGTTGTGTAAAATTTTACCTGAAATTGGCAAGACTGTAAGTACATGTCAAATTCGAGGTTAGCAGGTTATGCTTTGCGTCAATTTGTGGTAAAACTAACGCAAAACCTAACCTGCTTATCTCCAATTTGACATAGACTTACAGTCTTGCCAATTTTAAGTAAAGTTTTGGATTGCCAACAAACATCACGTTGATGGAATTGTGTTACAAACCTCAAAATGGCGCATATGTCAAAGGAGTAAACATGGCGGTACTCTCCTATATATACTGGCTGACTGGCTCTGACAAAATCGAGATGTTAACGGCATCTTGTGGGTTTTTTGCAAGCTGTATGTTGGTGTTATTTGTTAATTTAGAAACCTCACATATACTGATTTACAGCGCTTTGAATTCTAGCTAATTCGGAAAAAACAGCATAAGTCCACATCGATACAGTTAAAAACAGCACATGTCCAGGGCATGTGATGTTTTTGTTAGAAACAAAGTTCATAATTCTGTTTTTGTTTTGGAGCGAATAAATTAGTTTTTTTAAGAATTTATTTTTTATTATCTTTTCAGTTATTAAACTTTATTTAGTTGTTGCGCATTTCAAAAAAATGAACGAGTTTATTGAAAACAAGTTTTTTTTTTCAGTGAATAACAACATATGTCCAATGGTTTTAATTTGTTTTGCATAACACAGGTAAATTGATAAAGTGATTTGCCACATATTACCAGCGTACATAAATCAAACAAGTAGAGACACTCACTGTCGGTTCCTTTGATGTCAAAATTCCGATTTGGATGACCTTGAACAGCTCTTGGGGGTACTTTCCGATAGTACTAACAGGTGGCGCCACTACTTTCAAATTACGTCAAACTCGTAATTCACGTAGTTTATTAAAATAATAAAGAGCTCAATTAATATTTATAATCAAACAGAGGACTTTTATTCTGTATTCCATTTCTTATAGTCATTTTTATGAAGATTTATCCTTCCAACGGTGCCTGTATTTTGTTAGAATTTCTCTCAATATCGCATCAAAGTACCATTTCTTGCATAGAAAAGTGGACCAGTAAAAAATTCAATTTTGAAAAATTTGTTGGTGGCACTGTAAGTCTATGTCAAATTCGAGGTTAGCAGGTTAGGTTTTGCGTCAGTTTGTGTCAATAAGATGGAGAGCAAACAAGACTATGATACTGGAACGTGCTAACTATCACAACCTTAGAAGAGCTGTAATTATCATACAAAGGAACTACAAAGCAAGTAAAGCTATGAAGTTGGAATTTACGAACTATCAACAATTCAAGAAAGCTACTATTACCATACAAAGAAGATTTAGAGCTAAGATGGCTATGAAAATTGAATATAATAATTACCAGAATTTGAAGAAGGCCACTTTGACCATTCAAAAGTGTTTCAAAGCAGCTAAATATAGATTTTACTATTGCAAATACCAGTATATGCAAGAAACTACAATTATTATTCAGAGGCGTTTCAGAGCGAATAGAGCTATGAAAATGGAATATGCATATTTTCAAAATTTGAACAAAATTTTAATTATTATTCAGAGACGTTTTAGAGCAAACAGAGCAATGAAAATACAACACAATAACTACCAAATTCTGAAAAAATCTGTACTTATGATTCAGAAAAAATTTAGAGCCAAGAAAGCTATGAAAATGCAGTCAAATTCGAGGTTAGCAGGTTAGGTTTTGCGTCAGTTTTGACACAAACTGACGCAAAACCTAACCTGCTAACCTCGAATTTGACATAGACTTACAGTGCCACCAACAATTTTTTTCTATGCAAGCAAAGGTACCTCTCTAAAGGATAGCGCTATTCGTAATTCAAGCACTGAGAGTGACAGCAATAAAAGGTACGTCATTTTGAACTATATCGCGGCATGGCTGTATCTTGTTTAATATATCTATGATCACATCATGATTGATAGCAGAGCTAGTAACTGGCTCTGATTGGTAGAACTTTGTGCTGCCATCTGATAGTCAAGCTTAGAAATACCCCCCGAGTTACTGTCCCAGGCACTCTAGACAGGTTTCAAGATTTGGTGTGAGTGTCTCTACTTGTTTGATGTATGTACGCTGATATTACTATTAGAGGCTTACTATATGTTACAAAAAAAATTTGGAAACTATAAGTTTAACAGCTACTAAGATAAACAGTTTTTATCGATTTTCTCAAAACTTAATTTTTGGACATATGTCGTTTTTAAAATCAGCGACTCAATTGACGCTTTCTGAATTTCCACCAACGCTTTCTGAATTACAATTTATACTTTCTGAATTACAGTTCACTATTCTGAATTACAGTTTACTAATCCGAATTATATTTGACGCTTTCTGAATTATAATTTTTTAAACTGAATTACAAGTTGCCCTTTCTGAATCACAAGTGAAAACGGTGTAGTTTTTCTAAAATTTCCTACATGCTTTACAATAAAACTGAATATTACAAAGACGGGTTGTATATTTTTAATTTTTCCATTGTTATATAAAAACAATAGTTACATAAAAACAATAACATTCTTAGTCTAATTACTTAAAAGTACAAAAACAATACTACTTAACACCTAAAACATCTAAAAGGGATTTTAGGGCATGAACTGAGTTTACAAAGGTTTTTGGGCGATCAGGATAATCTAAACCCCAATCAGGCAATAGTGAGGGTTTCTTCAAGTTAGAATATGAGGAGAAATATGATAGTGTTTGAAAATTCTTCTGTTGAACCATTTTCTGTTTTCGTAAACACAGTGACTTTATTCTTGAAATTCTTTCCAAAAAATTTGGAGCTGAACAAATACGTTGTTTATACTCAGCATTATGTGCAAATAACCATATTAAAGTACATAAATAACTAAACAATTTGTCTTCTTTATCACAAGAATGGTTCATTACAACAAATAAACCATCGATATGCTCTGGAAGCCATGCTGTTGATGAAGTAGGAGGATATTTGTAGAAATTGATAAGAATACTGGTGGCAATTGTGCAAATTTCCATTTCTGCAAGTGAACGATTTGCTGATTTTATTGTGCTATACAAATGTTCTGGTAGTCTACGACACATGTCCCTTAACGTATTTTGACATCTTCTTGTAATATATTCTATAATAAATTTGAAATTAATTAGATACATAGTGTTAAATATAGTACCTACCTAAATCTTCTAGCGCATGAATAATTTGTAATAATGTTGGATTATCTGCTAATATACAAACAGCTTGTTTTCCACGATTTGCTAGTGTATCTTCTGGTAAAGCATTTAAAATACTTTCCTGTAGACCTTTACGAATATGTGCTACTTCTGGAAATTTCCGGCGAATTTGATAACCTTTCCAGTGGGACTAGTTATAAAAAAAAAAAAAATATTACTGCAATCTAAACAATTTACAAGCACCTATTACCTGAATGATAGTTGCAGCTTTCTTTAAAGTTTGGTAATTATTGTGTTCACATTTCATAGCCCTATTTGCTCTAAACCAGCATTGAATAGTCCTTACAGCTTTCAAATACTTCTGATAATAAATATGTTGCATTTTCATATCTTGGTTTGCTCTAAAACGTCTTTGAATATTGATCGCTGCTTTTTTTAAATCCCAGTAATATGTAGACTGCATTTTCATAGCTTTCTTGGCTCTAAATTTTTTCTGAATCATAAGTACAGATTTTTTCAGAATTTGGTAGTTATTGTGTTGTATTTTCATTGCTCTGTTTGCTCTAAAACGTCGCTGAATAATAATTACAAACTTTTTCAAATTTTGAAAATATGCATATTCCATTTTCATAGCTCTATTCGCTCTGAAACGCCTCTGAATAATAATTGTAGTTTCTTGCATATACTGGTATTTGCAATAGTAAAATCTATATTTAGCTGCTCTGAAATACTTTTGAATGGTCAAAGTGGCCTTCTTCAAATTCTGGTAATTACTATATTCAATTTTCATAGCCATCTTAGCTCTAAATCTTCTTTGTATGGTAATAGTAGCTTTCTTGAATTGTTGATAGTTCGTAAATTCCAACTTCATAGCTTTACTTGCTTTGTGGTTCCTTTGTATGATAATTACAGCTCTTCTGAGGTTTTGATAGTTAGCACGTTCCAGTATCATAGTCTTGTTTGCTCTCCATCTTATTTGTATGGCAATGACAGTTTGCTTGAGATTTTGGTAGTTCTTACGTTCAAATATCATAGCTTTATTTGCTTTGAATGTTGTTTGTATGAAAACTGCAGCTTCTCTTAGATGTTCATAGTTAGTACGTTCCAATATCATACTCCTATTTGCTCTAAATCTGCTTTGTATGGTAATGGCAGCCTTTTTCATAATTTGATATTTCTTACGTTCCAACTTCATCGCTTTATTTGCTTTAAATGTTGTTTGTATGAAAACTGCAGCTTTTCTAAGATGTTCAAAGTTAGTACGTTCCAATATCATACTCCTATTTGCTCTAAATCTGCTTTGTATGGTAATGGCAGCCTTTTTCATAATTTGATAGTTATTAAGTTCCAACTTCATAACTTTATTTGCTCTAAACTTCCTCTGTATGACAATTGCAGCTTCTTTAAGATGTTCATAGTTAGTACGTTCCAATATCATACTCCTATTTGCTCTAAATCTGCTTTGTATGGTAATAGCAGCCTTTTTCATAATTTGATAGTTATTAAGTTCCAACTTCATAGCTTTATTTGCTCTAAACTTCCTCTGTATGACAATTGCAGCTTCTCTAAGATGTTCAAAGTTAGTACGTTCCAATATCATACTCCTATTTGCTCTAAATCTGCTTTGTATGGTAATGGCAGCCTTTTTCATAATTTGATAGTTATTAAGTTCCAACTTCATAACTTTATTTGCTCTAAACTTCCTCTGTATGACAATTGCAGCTTCTTTAAGATGTTCATAGTTAGTACGTTCCAATATCATACTCCTATTTGCTCTAAATCTGCTTTGTATGGTAATAGCAGCCTTTTTCATAATTTGATAGTTATTAAGTTCCAACTTCATAGCTTTATTTGCTCTAAACTTCCTCTGTATGACAATTGCAGCTTCTCTAAGATGTTCAAAGTTAGTACGTTCCAATATCATACTCCTATTTGCTCTAAATCTGCTTTGTATGGTAATAGCAGCCTTTTTCATAATTTGATAGTTATTAAGTTCCAACTTCATAGCTTTATTTGCTCTAAACTTCCTCTGTATGACAATTGCAGCTTCTCTAAGATGTTCAAAGTTAGTACGTTCCAATATCATACTCCTATTTGCTCTAAATCTGCTTTGTATGGTAATAGCAGCCTTTTTCATAATTTGATAGTTATTAAGTTCCAACTTCATAACTTTATTTGCTCTAAACTTCCTCTGCATGACAATTACAGCTTCTCTAAGATGTTCATAGTTAGTACGTTCCAATATCATACTCCTATTTGCTCTAAATCTACTTTGTATGGTAATAGCAGCCTTTTTCATAATTTGATAGTTATTAAGTTCCAACTTCATAACTTTATTTGCTCTAAACTTCCTCTGTATGACAATTGCAGCTTCTCTAAGATGTTCATAGTTAGTACGTTCCAATATCATACTCTTATTTGCTCTAAATCTGCTTTGTATGGTAATGGCAGCCTTTTTCATAATTTGATAGTTATTAAGTTCCAACTTCATAGCTTTATTTGCTCTAAACTTCCTCTGTATGAAAACTGCAGCTTCTCTAAGATGTTCATAGTTAGTACGTTCCAATATCATACTCCTATTTGCTCTAAATCTGCTTTGTATGGTAATAGCAGCCTTTTTCATAATTTGATAGTTATTAAGTTCCAACTTCATAACTTTATTTGCTCTAAACTTCCTCTGTATGACAATTGCAGCTTCTCTAAGATGTTCATAATTAGTACGTTCCAATATCATACTCCTATTTGCTCTAAATCTGCTTTGTATGGTAATGGCAGCCTTTTTCATAATTTGATAGTTATTAAGTTCCAACTTCATAACTTTATTTGCTCTAAACTTCCTCTGTATGACAATTGCAGCTTCTCTAAGATGTTCATAGTTAGTACGTTCCAATATCATACTCCTATTTGCTCTAAATCTACTTTGTATGGTAATAGCAGCCTTTTTCATAATTTGATAGTTATTAAGTTCCAACTTCATAACTTTATTTGCTCTAAACTTCCTCTGTATGACAATTGCAGCTTCTCTAAGATGTTCAAAGTTAGTACGTTCCAATATCATACTCCTATTTGCTCTAAATCTGCTTTGTATGGTAATGACAGCCTTTTTCATAATTTGATAGTTATTACGTTCCAACTTCATAGCTTTATTTGCTTTGAAAGTTGTTTGTATGAACACTGCAGTTTCTCTAAGATGTTCATAGTTAGTACGTTCCAATATCATACTTCTATTTGCTCTAAATCTGCTTTGTATGGTAATGGCAGCCTTTTTCATAATTTGATAGTTATTACGTTCCAACTTCATAACTTTATTTGCTCTAAACTTCCTCTGTATGAAAACTGCAGCTTCTCTAAGATCTTCATAGTTAGTACGTTCCAATATCATACTCCTATTTGCTCTAAATCTGCTTTGTATGGTAATGGCAGCCTTTTTCATAATTTGATAGTTATTACGTTCCAACTTCATAACTTTATTTGCTCTAAACTTCCTCTGTATGAAAACTGCAGCTTCTCTAAGATCTTCATAGTTAGTACGTTCCAATATCATACTCCTATTTGCTCTAAATCTGCTTTGTATGGTAATGGCAGCCTTTTTCATATTTTGATAGTTATTACGTTCCAACTTCATAGCTTTATTTGCTTTGAAAGTTGTTTGTATAAAAACTGCAGCTTCTCTAAGATGTTCATAGTTAGTACGTTCCAATATCATACTTCTATTTGCTCTAAATCTGCTTTGTATGGTAATGGCAGCCTTTTTTATAATTTGATAGTTATTACGTTCCAACTTCATAACTTTATTTGCTTTAAACTTCCTCTGTATGACAATTGCAGCTTCTCTAAGAAGTTCAAAGTTAGTACGTTCCAATATCATTCTCCTATTTGCTCTAAATCTGCTTTGTATGGTAATGGCAGTCTTTTTCATAATTTGATAGTTATTACGTTCCAACTTCATAACTTTATTTGCTCTAAACTTCCTCTGTATGACAATTGCAGCTTCTCTAAGAAGTTCAAAGTTAGTACGTTCCAATATCATACTTCTATTTGCTCTAAATCTGCTTTGTATGGTAATGGCAGCCTTTTTTATAATTTGATAGTTATTACGTTCCAACTTCATAACTTTATTTGCTTTAAACTTCCTCTGTATGACAATCGCAGCTTCTCTAAGAAGTTCAAAGTTAGTACGTTCCAATATCATACTCCTATTTGCTCTGAATCTGCTTTGTATGGTAATGGCAGTCTTTTTCATAATTTGATAGTTATTACGTTCCAACTTCATAACTTTATTTGCTCTAAACTTCTTCTGTATGACAATTGCAGCTTCTCTAAGAAGTTCAAAGTTAGTACGTTCCAATATCATACTTCTATTTGCTCTAAATCTGCTTTGTATGGTAATGGCAGCCTTTTTTATAATTTGATAGTTATTACGTTCCAACTTCATAACTTTATTTGCTTTAAACTTCCTCTGTATGACAATCGCAGCTTCTCTAAGAAGTTCAAAGTTAGTACGTTCCAATATCATACTTCTATTTGCTCTAAATCTGCTTTGTATGGTAATGGCAGCCTTTTTCATAATTTGATAGTTATTAAGTTCCAACTTCATAACTTTATTTGCTCTAAACTTCCTCTGTATGACAATTGCAGCTACCTTCTGCTTTTGAAAACGGTTATACTCTAATTTCATAGCCATGTGTGATCTAAATTTTGTTTGAACATAAATTACAGCTTTTTTAAGATTTTGGTAATTGGCAAATTCTAATTTCATAATCTTGTTTGCTCTGAAGCTTCTCTGAATCATAACTGCTGCTGCCTTTAGGCTCTCATATCTATGGTTTTGCAACTTCATGGCTCTGTTTGCTCTGAATCTCTTTTGAATAACAATTGCTGCTGCTTTGAGGTTTTCATAGTTATTACGTTCCATATTCATGGCCTTAATAGCTCTGAACTGTCTTTGAATAATAATGGCAGATTCCTTTAATTTTTTAAAATGACTACATGCTATTTTCATTTCTTGATTTGCTCTATATCGTCGTTGAATAAAGATTGTCACATTTCTAAACTTCATATAATTATCTCGACATATTATCATTATTAATTTTGCTTTATATATCTGCTGTACGTATATAATTGTTGCACGTATTTTTAAATAGTTTGTTCTTGCCAACCACATTCGCAGGAAAGATTGAATTGTTATTACTGCAGCTGTCTTTTGTTGAATTTGTTGGTTTACTAGATAACAACGACTATATTTTTGAAGATTTATTACAGATTTTCTTATTAAGCAGTATTTACGTCGCTGACTATACATTCTAAAATAGCTTTGTATTTTTAAAGCACTTCTTAAATGTAACATCTTTTTCAGATGATCGCGAAGTACAGGTATAAAACGATTTAATTTACGTAAGAAGTTCTGCCGCCTGTACCATAACTGAATTTGTTTAGCAGCTGTCTCACGTAATTCATGTTTTTTGTGTAAAGCTCTACGTTTAATTACAATTGCTAAACTCCTCCACCAAATTTGAATAGTAGTTGCAGCTTTAATCATACGTGGTGCTTGAAATTTATAAATAATTTGCCACAAGAATGATAAAGTTTTTTCATGATGACCATCTACAATATCTTTTGGAGTAATATCACCTACTATTTCAAAATTAGCTTGCTGGAGACCATCAAACACAATCTTCATATTGTGAATTTTTTGTAGACGAGATACTGCAGGAACTCTTAAATTGTCAGTGAAACCATTTTGTATTAAAATTATTTCCATAACCTTGGTTAGACGAATTCCATCTCTCAAATCTGCTCCTAGGTATGTGACGCTATAATCAAATTCGTGGATGTATTTCTGCTTATGACACAGTACATATCCTGTGAAGCGTAAAAACCTAGTTACATCTCCCATTGCAAAGAGCAATTCCCGAGAGAATTTTAACAAAATCTCACGACTTTCCTTTATAGGTGCATTTTTGCAGAAGAGACACGGATCATGAGCAATAAGAACTTTAGACTTAGCAACATCTAGAAAATATACTAGAGCAAGGAATTTCTTTAGTATAAACTTCTTAATGGCAACGGCATATTTTTCTGAATGAATCATCTTATATTTTTGCAATAAAAAAGGATCTTTGAAAAATCGTTGCAAAATAAAGCTACTTAGACCCATTACATCAGAATTGGAAGTCATGGGTATAGTTACATTATATATCGTTTCCAAGCCAATTCTTAACCATAACGGATTATAACTCAGGAATAACATCATGATCTCTTGTTGCAAACCTAGATCTAAATGCACATTCTTATCTGTTCTAATGCTTAACTTGTGATTTTCAATAGTTAAATAGGTCTTGCTAAGGACTTGGCCTACTTCAGTCGATTTAAAAAGGTTTTTTGCGTTCTTCCTAAGAGATTCCAGTCGATGATTAGTGTGGTACTTGCTAGAGACAAGTTCTTTTGAAGGTGCTGCAGGTACTGTTGTATATTTACACTGCTGCCATAGTTTAGCTACATCAATCGGATGCCCATTTACATCACTATCTAGTTCAGGAGGAGGTGTTAGCAAAGCATTAAGCCATTTTTTGAAAATAATTTCTTGTTCTTCTAACCACTGGTCATCATGATAAAGCGATTCTGTCAAAAATGGATCGACATATTCCATAGTCCCCTTGTAAATTTGCAAATTTTGACTTTTGTGAGTTTTATTCCACCTTAAATTCTCAGAGTGGTCTACACGTTTTGCACTGCCAGCAAGCATTTTCTTAGGAGGAGAAATCGCAAGGTTCGTATCCGACTTTCTTTTCAATGTTTGTGTTGCGCTAAAGCTGTTAATGTGTGGTGAGTTATCAATATTAGCTAAATTCCCTACGGAATTATCTGTTACGTAAGTTTCTGAGCTTGTATCGCCCTTTACATAAGTTTCTGAACTAATATTTGCCAAATTAGTTCCAATCGCAAGCAGATTTTCTGATGATTTTGCTGTTAATTCATAAGTGCAGGAAGAGGCCATAAATAACCGTTTTGAAATAGTAGTCGAATTATTAGAATACTGCGTCTGATTTGTGCAACCATAATTAGAACTGAATCCATGATCTTCTACAGTAGTAAGCGTAATAGGAGTACATGTAAAAAGATATGACTTCTGTGTTAGGTTATTACTATCATTAACCGGCTTTGGTGTACTTTCCGATCTAATATCTGCCTGTTTATTCGACAAACCTGAACTTAAAGGAGAAGAAATTTCTTCTAAACTGTCATTACTTATATTTCTTCTATCAGAACTGGGAGACATGTTGGTAATAACTGGCTTTATGCGATTTATTATGTAAGTATCCCTACCAATTGCACCATTTATTTCAATATTAAAAGTAGTACTACAAGGTGAAGAAAATAATTCATTTTCTGTACTGTTGTTCACTTGCGCTGTTAAATTGCTTCCTTTTTGCGAGTTAAAATTTTCTTTGTTTTTCAGTGTATATGTGTTACAATGATAAGGTGACTCATGTATAGTACCTAATAGGCGACCAGTATTACTTAAAAAATTTGAAGTTTGTTTTGGAGACATTCTCCTTTTGGGCGAAGATTTTTTCGATTTCGGTGATTTTACTTTTTTTGATACAACACCAAGTTTTGCTTGCTTGGATTTTACGTTCTTATTTTTCTGAAAAAAAAATTGAATTTAGTTCATCTTGCTGAATAACACATTATAGTGATTACTGTTAATATTTACTATAAAGTGTACCTAAAAACTAACACAAGGTTATACATTTTGAATTATTACTCAGATTTAAACAACACAACCTCAATAGAAGATATTCAGTAGCTTACATTTTGGAAAGATTAATTTTTTTCCAAACCGTAACCTACCTTTTTTACATTTTTGGAAAAAACATTTTTCTGTCTATACACAGTGATCGGCATAAACTTGGTCAAATAGGGAAAACTCTTTTATTATCCATTTATTAGAAAACGTTATTCTTGATAAAAAAGACCCTATATCTTCTCAAACTCGTAATGCACTTGCCAAAATTTAAATATCTCGTTTCGTATACAGGGGAGCTTCAAAAGTATGGAAAAAAATCATATTTAGAAAAAAATTTCCTACCACCCTGTGTATTACAAAAAATCGAGCACGTCAAAATTAACTTATTATCGGATACGATAAGATGTACTGTCAAACTTCAGTTTAGCTCATCTAGCAACCAGACTATATTATTGTTAATTCCATCAAGTCAGCCCGGGAGCGGACATATCCTCTGGTCATAACCCTGTTGTTGCAACGATGAAAATCAAACTGAAGAAAGTCAAAAGTCCTATCATAAAGAAAATCATGGATCCCGGAAGGCTTAAAGAGGATAACATATACAGGGTGCTGACTTGCGCAACGCAGCATAGGAATTTCAATGATTATTCAACACTATAATGAACGAACCAATGAAAATTGTTCAATTTGTCAGAAACGGCCAATCAAAATTGACTCTCATTGAAAACACCTAATGTCACAGTGTTTTCACGCGAGCCCAATTGGTTTCAATGATTTCAATTTTTGAGTAGCCTTTGACTGACATTTCACCAAAATGTCAAAGTCAAAGTTTGCAAATCAGCGTCGTTCAAAAACTCATAATAATCGCGTTGGAAGCTCCAGTAGGTATTGAATTAATAGTGGAAAACGTTAAAAATGTGTGCTGTCGAACACGGTAAAAGTCATCTACCCATATTGTTGAATAATCTTTCCAAATACCACTCAAGGGAAAATTTTTTAAGAGAATTGATTTCGTCAACATGCAAATTATTGCAAATTTCTCTCAACAAAAACTGCTCAAATTCCACTTGACCTGCGGTCTCGCGAAATTTTTAACGCAGTTTTGGTTTCGAGAAATTTAAACGCAATAATTTGCATGTGAACGAAAAAATTTCTCAAAAAATTTTCACCTTTTGTGGTATTACCCTTGATAAATTTTTAATGTTTGATTATTGGCTCCCCTATTTTTTTTTTTTAAATTAAAGTGTAAATAAGTTTTTTGTAGAGAAAAAAATACTGCATCTGTAGATACTATTGTTTGTAATTTTCCAATTTCCCGAACCCTATAAATTAAAGAAATAAAAAATGCTATTTTTGAAAAAATCAGTGGTGCCTTGGAAATATGTAAACAAACAACATGCACATTTATAAGCCGTTCATGATCTTTTTGGGTCAGGACCATCTAGTAATTTTGTTGGCAGAACCTCTGTTGCAACTAAACTCCCCCATGGAAATTGACATTTTTTATGTTAGGTTAGGTTGTTTTCAGTTTAAGGTTATATTTTCTGAATAGGTACATTGTTGCTGGATATTCTCTAGTTTCCACATCGACTCGCGTTCTTTTAAATTTGGTCTGTCCTTTTTAAATTGGAAGTAGCATCGTTTAATGGAAATTTTTTGTTGTAACAAAATTATTTTGGGCATTTTGACTTTTCCTTTGGCGGAAATTAAAATTATTTTTACACATTTGATAAATCATTTATTTTCTTACGAATATTAAAATAATAAATCTGGCAATATGATGGCAAGAAAATGTCGAACAGACACTGACAGAAAAAAAAGTTGCATCCACTACATCATCGAATCAGTTAGTCCAACATGAAAAGAAAAAATCATAGCCAACTCTGTCCCAAAAAGGTCGTGAACGGCTTATACTTTTGTCATTGCCGTTGGCGTTTATAACAGATCATTAAATATTCTTCCCATTAAAATGTATTCAACTGAAGAAAAAGTACAAATGATAAAATGGTTTTATGCTGGAAATAGCGCTCGTCAAGTAAGTGCCTTGTTTAGCGTAAAATATCCGAATCGGCAAATTCCAAGTAGTTCAACGATTGATACGTAAATTTGAAACTACATGCACAGTATTAAATAATTGTAAATGTAACAATTACGCTGAAAACGTGCAGCAACATGAGAAAAATGGCAACACCTTGAATGTTTTGGCAGCAGTAGCTGCAAATCCCAGTGTAAGTTTAAGGCAAATAGCGCAAGATATTGACAGCCGAGTCCTACGAATTTTGTGCTCTTAATTAAATAAATAATGTTGCAATATTTGAGTGAAAAAGCACGAATTGAAATTTTAGTACTGAAGGGATCGGATAACCGTATGATTTTCTCAAAAATTTCAAATTTAGTATGATACTTTTTTTAACGTATTTGGTCTTAGAACGTCATGCTCTGTCCAACTTCATCATAAACATTTAGGGGTTTCCATTCAAAAAAGTATCGCAAACGTCATAACGCAAAAACAAAAGACAATCTAAAAGTGACAATTACAGTAAAATATGTATTTTTTTAAATAAAAATTGACGTGTTCAAGGATTTCTTTCAAAAACATTTGATAAAAGTTCTATTTCGATAGTTCCAGACTTTACACTCGCACTGTATAGATTTGTGTTAGAGACTGTAATAAATGTTTTATTTCTGTTCTAATTATTCAGTGAAAATATAAAACTTGTGATTGAGGGTAAGAATTTTTTTAGATGGTTGTTTGGGTCCTGTTTGTATTATTCTCCACAAGACCGAATTAAATCTCAATTAAAATTAGTAATTTTTATTATTTATTGCTATGTTGAAGTCATAAATGGCAAATAGTTTTTTTTTAAATTTTTGTACGGTTAAAGAACACAGAAATGCCCAGTTGTGCTGCAATAAGTTGCAGTAATTCTGCAAAAAAGAATTTTTTAATGAAATTCTTTCCCAGAGACCCATTGAGAAGGAAACAATGGCTCACTAAAATAAAAAGAGACAATTGGATACCAACAGATTACTCTTGTTTATATGAGATGAATATGTAGTTTTATTTTATGTAACTGAATACTGACTTTTTTCTGATTATAGGTTTGTTCGTTTATACTGCATGAATTAGAATTCAGTTCAGGTTTGTGACGTCAGCAATTCAGAGTAGTGCTATTACATGCAAAGAATTAGCTCGGTATCCGACGAACGGCTTTAGTTCAGTTTAGTTCAGTTTAACCTACAAATCTATCAGCTCTTTTTGAGTATCGAAATTTACGAACATAACAACCTATTATTGTAATGTCATTGTCATTTGCATGTGCACGGTCACCTCGTCTGTTTGTGAATTGGTAAAATCGCACATCTCACATTTGTAAATTGTA
This sequence comes from Agriotes lineatus, assembly GCA_940337035.1. Classification (NCBI taxonomy): domain Eukaryota; kingdom Metazoa; phylum Arthropoda; class Insecta; order Coleoptera; family Elateridae; genus Agriotes; species Agriotes lineatus. The sequence goes on from OW679198.1 coordinate 69,411,749, forward strand.
TTATTTAAACTCTCAATTTTTGTTACAATTGAAAAACTACTAACGACAACAAGCGCATAACAAATATAATAACTTTTCTAACCTATAAATCTATCAGCTGTCACTGCTCTTTTACCGCTGTATCCGTTGTGCGCATGTCTGCATTGTTTGCACCGTGGGCTGCCGACGTGCAGGAAATTCAGGTTCACTGCAGCTGGACTGCAACCAACGAACATGATGCATTCTAATTCAATTCATGTAACGAACGCATTTACTGCAGAACGTGTAAAAAGTGCAGCATTAATTCATCAAACAAACAAACCTTTTATGTGAACTCTTTAAGATATGATTTATTTTGGTTAAGGTTTACTTTACTCCAGAAATGTGGGAGAAGCCTCGTGTAGATAGAAAAAAATTTAAAGTCCAATGCCGTTCCGATCGTATCGATCGGCGGGAAAAATAGTATGTGTATCTTGGACAAAAAGCAACATTCCCAAACTCCTGTGTTGTTGGGTTTGCCATTCGTCTCGCCCAACAATATTCACAGTTGTCTGGGAATGTTACGCTTTTCGTCCTAGATACACAATGTACTATTTTTCAAAGAATTCTAAACTTTTACCTGGTAGGTGATCACTTTTTATGCATTATCTTTGTATTTTGTTGCACAGTGTCCCCCAAAAAGTGTAATGGAGACCACATTTTCCTTTTTCTTAAATTAAACACCACATAGTAATTTGAACTTCTTTAAATTATGTCTCAGACTTTCGTTACACTAATAATAATGTACATCATTTTTCCTCACAGGTGGGGATTTAGCTTTGCCCGAGGCTTTGCCAGCAGCTGTAGATTTGGGTGTAGATCTACCGGCAAGTCAGCAGTTATCCACATCAATATCTTCAAGCAAAGACGATGAGGCTAGAATCTCACCATTGTTGCAGGAAATAATGCCTAATAAACAAGTAGCAGTGATAACAAGCAAAATTAAACAGCTACAAAAAAGAGGAAAATAAGGTTGTACGAAACAACAAATTTAGAAACACAAGAAAAAAGCTGAAGAAAGTCGAAAAAGCATCCGAGTTCACTCAATATGAATTGCTAAATCAAATATTTCACAACAATCAAATAAAAAAAGAAAAAATTTAAGAAGATGACAAAACTGATGACGTGGACCAACGATGCAGATACAAAGTTTTTGAAATTAAAATTTTGTTGTGGTGATAATGGATATACTGAGTTAATAAAACAAGGATATCCTTTGCCATCAATAAGTACACTACAAAGACGACTCCAAAATTTAAAGTTTGATTCCAGCATTTTGAACAAAGTTTTTTCATTTTTAAAAATAAAAGTGGAACGCTTTTCATCGTATGGCGAGGATTGTGTCTTGGTTTTAGATGAAATGGCCATTACCCCAGGAAAAACGTACAATACATCCTTAAGCAAATACTTTGGTGAATTAACCCTTCCTGAGCACTCAGATCTGGCTACACATGTTTTGGTGTTTATGCTGGATGGTGTTACTAGCCGTTGAAAACAGGTTGTTGCCTATTACTATTATCTTTATATATATAATTCTTCTGTACGTGTGTATGTCACTGAACTCCTCCTAAACGGCTGGACCGATTTTGATGAAATTTTGTGTGTGTGTTTGAGTGCGTCCCTGGATGGTTTAGATTCACAATTGGACCCGGTAGGTGGCGCTGCAATCGGGTTCTAGAATTTTTTAAAATTTTTTGACGAATTTTTTTAAAAGATTTCTCGCATATCAGAACATATAACTCCAAAATTTCGCCCCCCACCACCACCCAATATTTTTTAAAATGAAAAAAATCGAAAATTCGAAAATCGAAAAAACTTTGCTGAACCTGCTAATACCAGGCAAACCAACATTCGGGCAGGACAACGTCTGTCAGGTCCGCTACCCCTTAAGGGGTGAAATGGGGCAAATAAGCCTAAATATCGATATGAGTGTCGTTATTGAGATTTTTGGGACGTTGATTGCGAAAATGGCATTATTTTTAAGTCCAAGTCGATGGACATGACAAAATTAAAACTTTATAGTGGTGAAACGGGGTTTTAGAGACAAATTATTTTTGGGCAGAACAACGTTTGCCGGGCCCGCTAGTAATTGATATATTTAAAAACACTGAAGAACTTGAGTTAAATATTTTAAGTATTACTTCAGACATGGGTTCCAGTAATTAAGCTCTATGGAGAGCATGGGATATAAAAGCAAGCAAGTACTGCCCTATAAAATTCATCATCCCTTAAATCAAGGAAAAAATGTAAATGTCTTTGCGGATATGCCTTATTTATTTAAAAATAGAAAATCGATGCTGATAACAAACAAAATTATAGAGTTACCCAATCAAATTGTGGAACAATACAGGTTACCAACAAAGAACTATGTCCAATCACATCGCAGACGTAATAAAACACCAAAATAATTTCTTTAAACTCGCACCAAAACTGTCGGACGAAGATCTGCTTCTAACACATTTTTCGAAAATGAAAGTATCAACTTCAACCAATGTTGTAAACCACTCTGTAAGCAGTGCTCTTAAATTTCTATCCGAAGAACTTAACAAGCAAGAATATTTGACAACAGCATGGTTTTTAGACCAGGTGGAAAAATGGTTTTATTTAATGACTTCAAGACACCCATTTGCACTAAGCAAATTAAACAAAGAAGTTTATAATGAAACTATAATATTTTTGAAAGAATTTATTAACATATTTAGAAATATGAAGGTTGGATATAAAAAAATGTGGAAACCTTGTCAAATAGGCGTTCTAATCTCAACACAATCCATATTAGAACTCCAGCCCGATTTATTAGAAAAGATTTGTTTTAACAAGTCGATTTTCTCAAGATTGTCTTGAAAATCTATTTTGTGTTATGCAGAGCAAGCAAATAGTGCCAAATGCGTTACAAGTAAAAAATAACCTAAAATTAATATGTGTATCACAATGTACTTAAAAAATGTAAGTACCAGCAGCTACGATGAAGATGGGCGACAATTTCTTGTGAATTTTTTAGATTCTTTAGAAACCTATTATGAAGAAGTGGTGCTTCGAAGTGAAATAAAAACTCCTGTGTTTAATTTAAATTATAGTGAGTTAAATTCTTTATACTATATTTCTGGATATATTTTAAAAAGTATAATAATAACTTCAAATACCTGTTCAAACTGTGCAGCAGGCTCAAAAATACCAATTTACCAAAAAAATTCAAAACTAGCTTTAATTAAGAGATTTAAAGAGCAATCTTTATTTTTTACTACAGAGGCAGCTTTTTATTTTTTTCCTAGAAATGGAAAGTGTTTTTCGAAAATATTTTAATATTATTTCACCCCCAAATATAAATATAATAGTAGATTATATTATAAGTGAGAGAAATGCATCATTATTTGCAAGTGAGAATTTTGAATCGCTAGTGCCCCAGCATGAGCGATACAATTTCTCACGAGCTTATAATGGCATTTCGCTCACGTGTGATATATGACGTTCTATCTTACAGTAGCAATTCTTGTGCCTAAATAGTTTGCGCAGTCAGAATATGTCGCAAAATAAATTTATAATTAGTTGCCTATGATTTGTGATATAGGTATGTTTGACAGTACTGACAGTGTATTGGCAGTACTGAAGTGTATTGTCAGTCTATGTCAAATTCGAGGTTCGTAGGTTAGGTTTTGTTTGTTATTTGACACAGACTGACGCAAAACTTAACCTGAAAATTACTAATTTGACATAGCTTGACAGTGCTACCAACAATGCAATAGTATAAATAATGAAAACTCATTTGTGAATAAAACTTCATTTTAGTCACTGAAAACAGTTGTATAATGTAGGGTAATAGGCGCTACTGTAAGATAATAGTAATTTATCTACGACAGTGTGTAAAATTACCTTTTAGTTGGCAGTTTTAAGTTTGTAAAACGACTGTTTAATAACATGTTTTCATTAGTTTACGTCGTTAATAACAACGTGCTTAAAAAAATTCATTAGGCACGTAGTTAGTAGCAACGTGTTTTAAATTTTTTAAAACACTCAAAATTAGGACCGGTTGCTAGTAATTCTAATTTACATGTAAAATATTTTTTATATTTACTGTATTTTTTATTTCTATCGCAGATAAAATATTGTACGATACACATGCGTAAAGCATCTTTAGTCACTCGCGGGGCTTAAAACGCTCGCTCACTCGCGTTTTAACTCTACCCCACTCGTGCCTAAAGAGTAGCTTTACGCACTTGTATCGTAAATTACTATTACGATACAAGTGCGTAAAGCTACTCTTTAGTCACGAGTGGAGTAGAGCTAAAACGCCAGTGAGTGAACGTTTTAAGCCCCGCGAGTGTTTCAAAACAAATGCGAAAAACTTAAGGGGCTGATTCCTTGTTCAAAATAAAGAATAGTTTATTATATAAACATTGGGTCAAAAGTCAACCATTAGGGAGATATCGCACTGCAAATATGACGGAAAAATCATGTTTTTATTTGTTATCTTAAAAAAAAGGAAAAGAGGTAGAACAATAAAATTTTATGGAATTATTACTATTATAAAAACACACTTTTTGCATATTTCTCCACTTTTTTTAAAAGAGTAGAGGGGATTGAATTAGCCTACCGCAATCATTCTTCTTAACTAAATTTAAGAAAAACGTACGCAATGACATGGAAAAATATCAATTGATAGCCTGGTTTATTTAGAAACTTTTTTGTCTCTTGCAATTTTTTCATAAAACTTACCGTTTCCTAATAAAAAAATAAAACGTAAAGCATTGCATGTCGAGAAAAATAAATTTATTTTAGAAAAATAATCTAGTTGGCAGTTATCACTTTTTAAGACGTTTCTTATTGTTGTTTTATTTGACATTGCTCACTTAGTTTGAATACAAAATACGAGTAATTTAATCAAAAATTTATTATCTGATCATTTAATTATTCAGCCATATTTGCAGTGCGATATCTCCCTAATGGTTGACTTTTGACCCAATGTTTATATAATAAACTATCCTTTATTTTGAACAAGGAATCAGCCCCTTAAGTTTTTCGCATTTGTTTTGAAACACCCTGTATATTCAACTCTGAATACAAAAAGTAGCTCATATTACACTAGTGGAATATAAAATTTCATATTCCACAGGGTTTTTTTAGATTAGTGGGCTACATTGTCAATAAATGACATTAACGTCGAGGTTAGCAGGTTAGGTTTTGTGTCAGTTTTGACACAGACTGACACAAAAACCTAACCTGCTAACCTTGCATTTGACATAGACTTACAGTGTCACCAACTATATACATAGTTGTAGATAAAATATTGTATTTGACACACATATAATGGCTGTATTACACTTGAATGATTACAACACTCGCCTTCGGCTCATATGTATACTTCATCCTTGTGTAATATAAGGTCTGTTCGTTTGTCCTGCTCTAAACTGCTCTGAACACTTTAGCGTGATGTCACCAGAACAGTTTAGTGCAGGTTCGAGCAAACTAATTGCGCAGAATCGAGCAGAAACAAACGAACGGTTTTAGAGCAGTTTAGTGTTGTTGACGAAACAAATAACATAACCTTAAATTATAATAACTTAAGTTATGGCGAGGCACACTTGTACGGGTTCATATTATTATTATTCTGCGTAGTTATGGATGAAATTGTAAAAATGATGCTAGTGGAGGATGACGTAGATGTATTTTTAAACAATTCTTCGTCTTCAAGCGAAGACGAGGACATTAACTGTGCGATGCTGCTGTTGGATGATTATAAGCAAGCACGAACAACAATAAAAAAACTATGAATCGGTATGTTTAGATTGTGACCTAGTTTTAAGTTGAATTGAGTATCAAACTAGTTGTGTTTTAGGTTATTGAAGAATACAGTGAGAAGGAGTTTATAGGACATTTTCGAATGAATCGAGAATAAGTAGCAGAAGTTACAAACAAATTTGCCATAAGTGATGTATACCTAAATCTTTTTAAGGATGGTAAGTATATTAGTTTATTTTGATGGCATATTTAAGTTATGATGAATGAATTATTTGTTTTAGAAAGAACCAGAGCTAAGATTACACCGGAGAAACATATTCTGGTTTTCCTTTGGTTTGCTGGACATCAAACTGCATCGTTTCGAGATGTGTCTGATCGGTTTGATTTATGTCTTAGTTCGCTACATGATATAGTTTCCAGAGTGTCAACTTTTTTGAGTTTCCTAGCCGAAGAAGTAATAACATTGCCAACAGAGGCTCGGAAAGAAAAAACAATGGAGTTTTATTTCACAAAAAAAGCAATTCCAAATGTTATTGGTATGTATTTATTTACATAAGATACATAAGCTATACTAGTTTCAAAATATTGTTTATTGTATGCTGATTTATAATTACTGCAGTTTCAATAGACGGCACTCATATTAAAATAGACAAACCGACAGAAAGATCGATAGATTATTTTAATAGGAAGGACTATTACTCCATGATACTCCAGGGGGTTTGTGACCACGAATTAAATTTCATGAATATATTTATTGGGTATCCTCGTTCCGTGCATGATGCAAGGGCTTTTCGGAACTCCAGTTTTTTTAATGGAATAGAAACATTATGTGATGGTACGTTTTTAAAAATGTAAATAAAGCTTTTTTATTTATTTTGTTGTTTAATAGGTTGTTACATCTTAGGAGACAGTGCCTACCCATTGTTACCACAGCTGTTCACACCTTATCGTGATAATGGTCACTTTACGAATGCACAAAATTTTTTTAATAATAGTTTAAGTTCATGTCGTGTTTCGATTGAGCACGCTTTTTGTTTGCTTAAACAACGTTTTAGGCAATTGTACCACATGAAATTAAGAGGATATGAAAGAATTTGCTATTTCATTCGTGCTTGTTTCGTATTGCACAACATAGCAAATAAAGATGACGGAATTATTTTCAGCAATGAAGAGCAGCTAATAGATGTTCAACCAGAACATGCAACGGCTAGAGATGAACAAACGGGGGAAGATATAAGAAACAAAATCGAAATATGTCGCCAGCTATATTTAACAAGAAATAATAGTTAGCATTTTTTTAATAATACATCGTTTGATTTTGCAGGATTTATGTTGTTAATACAATAAAATTATCTTTGAAAATATTTTTTATTGACTATTGCTATGTGTATAACTAAATTGATTGATTATAAATTCATGGTGAGTTAAACTGCTCGTTTATTATTGGCAATTGAAATAAATGTTGTGTGAATTCACTGTGTTATCATTTTATATAGTCTAATATTTAAAAACGACCCTATTCCTATAAAAAAAAAATTAAAACTAACTTACAAATTATAATATGTACATACTAACCCTACATAACCATATACAGGGTGATTTTTTGAAAACGATCCGCCTGAAATATTTCAGAAACCAAAAGGAAATTAAAAATTTCCGAAAACAGGTCCACTTATCAGCTAATGTGTCAGTTTGTTAGACAAAACGTCAATGGCTTGCTTTCTTTGTTTTCCCACGGCTACCGTTCTCCTGAAGTGGCAATGATAAACTTTCTCATAAAATGTATGAGAAAATAAAAAACGTGGACAAGTGACACATCACCATATTATAAGATAAGCTTTAATTTGAGATACCACGCGATGGGTCATTCCATTGAAAATTTTTGGGGAGGTATTCGTGGGGGCGCAGGGATAAACGTCAAAAGTGTGAATCATAGATCAAACCGTTTCCCCCTTGACATATAAGTGGACCTGTTTTCGGAAATTTTTAATTTCCTTTTGGTTTCTGAAATATCTCAGGTGGATCGTTTTCAAAAAATCACCCTGTATAACTAAACAAGAACAAAATAATCATTCACTTATTCTGAGATTCTAGAAAGCGTTCCAGCAAATCATTTTTCCGCTGTATTTCACGAATCAAGCGCTCGTTCTGCTGAAATCTTTTTTTGTCGGCAATTTTTTTTGCTCCGTGCGCTTGTCGATGCTCTCCCTCAACTTAGCCATCTCCTTTGCAGTAGCAGATTTTGTTTTGGATGGTGTCACATCCAAGTTTCTGGTACTACTGCTGGAGGTAGAGGAGCTATTGCTGGAGGAAGCCAAGGGCTGGTCTAAATCTCTGCAAAAACAGTATTAACTGTAGAATTATACATTACATGATTTTATTATAAGTGCACTAGTTATTTCAACAAAACGTAATTCAAAATCAAAGTAATCATAAAAATAGAATGACGTTACACTAGAATTCGGATAGTGAAGTGAATTTAACGTTCGTGATGAGAGTTCATCGCTATGCTAAATAGTTGTGACCTAGGTCGTTATAACCAAGAGCTATCTTATTTTATACGTTTCTGCAAGTAAGTTGTTTCATTATGTTCGAATTAAAAAACGTTTATAACTTCATTTTTAAAAATAAATATAGCAAGAGGAAAAAATATTTAACACAGTGATTTTGTAGATGAATGGTTCGGAGCTTAATTTTTATACGTTAAAAGCTAGCACGAGTTCACTTTATCAAAGTTCTAATGACAACCATCCATGACATTTCAAATATGGAAATGCCAATTAGTTAAAATTTATATACCAATAACTCACACAATATGCTCCTGTGGCACTTCAATATTCAGTTCCGCCAATAAATCCACTCTGCCCTTCACGCTTCTCGCATCCATAATTGTTGGGGGAGCAATGCTTGCCCTATTCACGAGGACATCTACCAATTCTCTGCAACAAAAAAACAACATAAGGAAACAATATGTAACATCTTAATCGTGGTATAAGCCTGGTGACAGTTTTCAGGTCGCGTTAACACCTCTGACTTGACCTAACGACTACCACGACCAGTCACTGCTGCTTGTAACATCTATTAATCAAAAAAGAGCATAACATACCTCTCATATGGGCACGATTTTCTTCCACGTCCTGTCTTTTTTTTATTTTCCATGGTGGTCTTAAATGCCCAAACTCTTCCACTTGTTTTCGCACTGGGCTGCACTAAAGTGGTACCCCTGTTCCCTTATTTTATCCTCGATGAGCCTCCCAATTGATTTCAGGCTTTTTATTTTTCTGTGCTCAACGAGAGCTTTTTTGTCTTTGTAGAGACTGATTAAAAGTTTTGTAGTACTGTCGCACCATTCCGCAGGATTCTCTCTCCCTCTTTCAGGCTGTTCTTGTCGGCTACCTCCTGCTTCTGACTGCGACTGCTGCTCCACTTCGGCTCTGAGCTGGTCTTCTTCATCTCTTATGTCGGGCAGCACCAATCGCAAACATTTATTTGGTTCTACTTGGAGCAGCTGCCCATCTTTCACCGGTATTAATCCCGTAGGTAATTTATACTGTACGCCATCTGGTAACGTCAATACATTATAATTTAGTCTAGGAATTAAAATTTGGGATAAAAACTTACCATCAGCATTTAATATGTAGCATCCATTTACTACATCCGCCACCGCAGCGTTAACAATAACTTCAACAGCGTTCCCGGCCATATTTTGATTTATAAGGCTAAACACAACAACCAAACACAAGTTCCAACACTAGGTTAGGAAATGAAATGGCTTGACGGAAGACGCGCAAAACTGCTGACTTTCACCTGTTTTACACGACTGCGCAAGTCTAATACTTTTTACTCCTCCTAAAGACCAGGAGTAAGAAAAGCTGTTCCACACAGTTCCGAGCAACTTGCACCTTATCAAACGAACGCAGTTCAAGCAGTTCGAAGCAGCTGCTCGATCTCAAACAAACGCCGTTTTCCTGCTCTAAACTGTTCGGAACAGTTTAGAGCAGTCGAACGAACAGACCTATAGCCTACATTATATATTTCAGCTCAAAAGGCCTTAAAGGCCCGTGGCTATAATTTTCCTCCATTCAATCCTGTTGGTTGCCAATCTCTCCCATCTGTCTGCTATCCCCATATTTGTTAAGTCTTGTTTTACTGCTTCCAGCCATTTCTTTGTCGGTCTTCCTCTCTTGTTTCTTCCCTCTGGTTCTATTTCAAGTATTTTCTTTGGTGTTCTGTTCTGACTCATCCTTGTTATGTGACCTAACCATCTCAATCTTCCTTGTTTAATGGTTTTAATTATGTTCGCATCTTTATAAATATTATACACTTCTTTATTTGTTCTTCTTCGCCATTCATCTCCTTCTTTTACACCTCCATAAATTTTCCGCAAGATTTTCCGTTCCCATCTTAATAGTTTGTCTTCCGTTGCTTGTGTAAGAGTCCATATTTCACTACCGTAAGTCACTGATGGTTTTATGATTGTTTTATATACTTTTACTTTCACTGATTTTGACACTAATTTATTATTCATCACTACATTTAACACTGTGTGCATACGTGTGCCCACCGTCATTCTCTTCTCAATTTCTTCCATTTCTTTTCCTTTGGTGTTTATTTCTGTTCCCAGGTATGTGGTAGACATAACTCTCTCAAACTCGTACTGTCTTTGTTCGTTGTTCACTATACGTAGTGGGTCATTGTTTGTATGGTTAGAGTTTAGAATCATATATTTGGTCTTGTCTTCATTGATAACTAGTCCGAATAATTTTGCTTGTTCCTCTAGTTTTTTAAAGATGTTTTTTAGGTCCTCTCTCGTTCTTGTCAAGATGGTAAGATCGTCCGCATATGCTAATATTTGACTGTGGCTGTTAAGTATATTTTTATTACTTGATATTCTGCTGTTTCTAATAATATGTTCTAATGCGATATTAAAGAGAGTTGGGGACAATGGATCTCCTTGTCGCAGGCCTTTTTGTATTTTAAATGTATCTGATGTTATCCCATTAAATCTAACCTTGCTATCTGTTTTTGTTAGAGTCATTTTTATAAGTTTAACCAAGTATTCTGGAACCTGCATTTCTTTTAATGACCTGATGAGCTGTATTCGGTTCACTGAGTCATATGCTTGTTTAAAGTCCACAAATAAAGCATGAATTTGAGTTCCTTTTACTCCTACTTTTTCTTGGATAATCTTTATTGTGAATAGGTTGTCAGTCACGGATCGTTGCTCTCTAAACCCAGATTGATATTCTCCTATCTCTTTATCTATTATATTTTTTAATCTGTTGTTCAATAGAGTAGCCAAGATTTTGTACGCTACATTCAGTAGGGAAATTGGTCTATAGTTTTCGCAAAGTTGTTTTTCACCTTTCTTGTGAATTGGGACTATCAAGGCTTCTCCCCACTCTGTCGGCATTTTATGTGTATTCCATATCTGTGTTATAAGGTCCAGCATTTTGTTATTCAGCCATTTTCCCCCATACTTTAATAGTTCTGACTGAATTTCATCAGTTCCTGGGCTTTTATTATTTCTTAACTTATTTATAATTGCTGTAATCTCTTCCAAAGTGGGCTTGTTGTTTTCCAACTCTGCTGAATTGTCAGCTACCTCATCTTCTAGGTTATCACCTCCCGCCTCTCTTTGGTCTTGTTCTACCTCTGTCATTTCCATATAATGTTCTCTCCATCTTTGTGCTATTTGTTTTTCTCCAGATATAAGGTCGCCTTGCTTGCTTTTCAAAAATATCTGCTTGCCTTGGTACTTCCTTTTACTGGTATAGATTTTCTTGTAAAAATGTTTTATGTCTCTCCTGTTATAATCATCTTCTATTCCTTTTATAAGCTCCAAGTAATATCTTCTTTTTTTCTTTCTGTATAATTTTTTGAGGTCTTTTCTCTTCGTTTTAACGTCATCGCTTTGCATTTGATTTTGGCTCATTGCTTTTTGTTTGATTATTTGTAACTCTTGCAGAGCCTTCACACATTCTTCATCAAACCAAGGGCTTTTCTTCTGACTTGTGTTTTGTAAATTTTCCTTTGCTGTTTGTTTCAGGACAGTTTTAATTTCTACCCAGGATTTTTCTACATCTTCTGATACTCTTAGTTTGGATATTTCTGTGTTGATTTTGTTTTCATACATGTTTCTAACTTCCTCATTTTCATGTAACTGTAATTGTAATTTTTCTATACCTTTTTTGTTTATTCTGGGTTTGTGATTGACCTTAGCTTTTATAACTGCTTTCACCAGGTAATGGTTTGATGCTATTTCTGCTCCCCTACGGCATTTGATATCATAAACTATACTTTGATGCTTTTCTTCAATTAATAAATGATCAATTTGATTTACTGTAGAGCCATTGGGGTGTAGCCAAGTTCCTTTATAAATTTCTTTATTTGCCTTCACTGTTGACATTAATCTTAGGTTTTTGCTAATTGAAAATTGAATCAGCCTATGGCCATTATCATTGGTTTCCAAGTGCTTGCTATGTCTTCCTGCAACCGATCTATATTGTTCTTCTTGGCCAACTTTGGCATTAAAATCTCCAATTAGAATTTTAATATCATATTTTGGGATAGCATCATAAAGTTGCTCTAGCTCTTCATAAAATTTGTCTTTGTCTTCTTCTACTGTGTCTTCGGTCGGGGAGTGTATGTTTATTATGGTAAATTTCCTTATTGGTCCTTTTATTCTGATGTGGCTAAGTCTTTCGCTCTTAACATTAAAATCTATTATGCTTTCTATTCTTGTCTTTGCAATCATAAACCCTGTACTTAATCTGTTCTGTTTTGCCCCTCCATTTACAAATATGTAATCTTTTAACTCAATCTCTGCTTTATCTCTTAAGTTTGTTTCTTGAAGTGCCAAAAAATCGATTCGATATAATTTGCATTGATTTTCTAACTGTTTCAGCGCTCCTTCATAGTTTAACCCAGTAACATTCCATGTACCAATTATAAATTTTTCTTTTTGTACTTTGTTCATTTCTGTGGTTAATTTTTCATGTTCTAAATTCTTGTTCTTGTTTTTTTGTTTTCTTTCGTATGCCATTTTCATTGCCTGGTCTGTTACCTTGAGACTGTCCAAAGTATTTGTCACTATTCGTTTTTTGACTCCCTTTGGTGTTCCGTTAAGATAAGCTTCTCTGTGTCCTTGTCCCATGTATAAACCTGATTGTTTATATATAGTTTTTGGTATGCTATATGTATGCGATCACCTTCTTTCCTTTCTTGAGTTGCTGTTCTTTTTATTTTGTTTTGCACTTCCAGTTCTTTTTCTGTTAAGTCATTTTCTATCACTATTTTGGAGCCCCTTAATTTATTTTTCTGTTTCATTACTTTCATTTTTTCCTCCCAGCTACTCAATTTAACTATTACAATTTGTTTGCTTTTGTCTTTTCCCACTTTAAAGACATCCTGAATTTTTGGTTGAATTTGTAGTTTCGTTACCATTAAATTTTCTACACTTTCTCTTACATCTTGTTCATGCAGGCCTTTTATTACAATGTTCAGTTTTTTCTTTTCTTTTTCCATATTATCTAATTTATTTTCCAGTTTCGTGATTTTGTGTTCCAGTTCTGTCCTTTCAAGTTTCCATTTTTCTTGTTCTTTTTTCCACCCTTCCTTCACTTTCCGGAATTCTTCCATCAGCTCTTCATTTTTCTTTGAGAATTCTAGTTTTAACTCGGTCTTCATTTCTTCTAACTTTTTTAACACTGTTTCCATATCGTCTGCCTTATTTAGCTCTTGTTGAGTTGCTACACTTGCAGTAATGAAAGTTTGTTTTTGTTGACTTTTCGTCGGGATCCTTGGAATTTTCGGATTTCTTTGGAAAATTATCTGTTCTAATTCCCACTTTTCGAATTTTTCGGGGTTATCACTTTGTCTTTTCCTTTTTATTATTTCTTTACTGCTAGGTACGCTGTTTGCTCTTTGTCGGAAACTGTTTCCTTGATTTTCCGACATCAATTTGTAAATCTGTGATTTAGGGATAAGTTGTGACGTCTGGCAACGCCGCTCGAATTTTGTGCGAAGTGGCAACCGCGCATTAATTTCCAAACTTTTGAAGCTTAACCTCACTTTTCCGTCGTATGTGTTGCAGTTTATTTATAAAGTTTATTATTTCGATTTTACAGAAACCTTTATCCTTCACCAGATCCCCTGTTTTGTACTTACAGGTTAAGACACTTTACTTTAATTAAATAAAAACAATAACTTCAACAGCGTTCCCGGCCATATTTTGATTTATAAGGCTAAACACAACAACCAAACACAAGTTCCAACACTAGGTTAGGAAATGAAATGGCTTGACGGAAGACGCGCAAAACTGCTGACTTTCACCTGTTTTACACGACTGCGCAAGTCTAATACTTTTTACTCCTCCTAAAGACCAGGAGTAAGAAAAGCTGTTCCACACAGTTCCGAGCAACTTGCACCTTATCAAACGAACGCAGTTCAAGCAGTTCGAAGCAGCTGCTCGATCTCAAACAAACGCCGTTTTCCTGCTCTAAACTGTTCGGAACAGTTTAGAGCAGTCGAACGAACAGACCTATAGCCTACATTATACGCTTGTTAAATAAAATACTATTATTGTAATGAAATGTCAAATTTAAAACTAGATGTACCAATTTGTCACCAACTTAAAAGCAAGATCATTTAAAGGTTCATCGTTTTTAGACTAAAAATTATTTCGAAAAACTGTAAAGCTGCCTCAAAAAACATGGCAGTAAAGTCCGTTATTGGTAACTTGTAATAAGTTGTGCAGTTGTAAATAATAATAATTATTATTTTTAATTAAATATTAATTCAATGTATCGTTTTTAGCACAGTTGTATTTCAATAATGTCTACATTTTACATCACTTTGGTTTGTTTGTACAATATTAAAGTGAATAAATATTTTGAGTCGAAAAGACTTTAATTGTTTTCTTCCTCATGCTGCAATTTAATATTTGCTACAAGCTTAATATTTTTTGCTCCAATTTCTCTGTTATGTTTTTATAATTTGTATGTCAAAGCAAAGAATAATTATTTATTTAAATTTTTTACCTTATCCTTAATTTTTTTAAAATAACTGCATTTAATTACATTTCAGAAACTCTTCATGCTTTAAAAACAGCAATTAATTATCACAGAACATAATGACAACTACACTGATATGATAACAGTTAAATACTTTTTTTCTAGTTTTTATGATAGATTTTTATGTACAGAGTGGTTAAAAAAGAGCTACATCTAGTTGACTGTGAATTTCCCATAATGCAATCTAAAATTTTACTTGAAAATTGGCAAGACTGTATGTCTATGTCAAATTCGAGGTTAGCAGGTTAGGTTTTGCGTCAGTTTTGACACAAACTGACCAATTTCAAGTAAAATTTTAGATTGCATTACGGGAAATTCACAGCCAACTAGATGTTGCTCTTTTTTAACCACTCTGTATATCCTATGCATTTATAATTCAAATTTGCCTGAATATGGCGGCGGGGGTGTGGCTTAGTTGTATTGTCACCATTGTCTCATATAAGGTCACTGTAGTGCACACGACTTAATTTTTTTTAAACCAAACTTGATTTCTTTTTCATTTCCTCCCATGTTATATAATGATTACGCATTTTATATAATGCCTAGGCATTATACTGGGTAGTTGGTCATACCTCTGAACATAGGCAATTTACATGGCTTACCAGTTATCACGGTTATGCATATTCCTGCTCACCATTTTTACGGAAAAAAATGGTAGAGATATTAAATTAAAGAGAATAATTTTCCGAGTCGTTTAGTATTAAAAACTTATTGGATAATATTAATTGTGCATAAAAATATTAATTTTAAAATTTAGATATTGTCATCACTTGGTGCGCATCAGGGCCACCTCAGTTACCTTATTTTAGAAAAATCTGGTACGCCACTGTTTATTTGTCAATACGAAAAGTTTTTTAGCTTCATCCATTGAAACTATACAAAAGATGTAACTTTTATTTTTTTTGATAGATTAAACCTTTTTCGAGAAAACCGGAAAAATCTGCAACAGCAAGTTCATTCATTGGACGTTAGTGGGACCTAAACGGCTTCAATTTCAAAATACAGTTTAAAGAAGTTAAAAAAAAATTAATAACAAACAATCTTATAATAGCCACAAGACTTTTGGCTAAAAAACAGTGGCGTGCCTCATTTTTCTAAAATAAGATACCTAAAGTAAATTTTTTTTCTATAATAATTTTCAAGTTCAACTTTCTAGGGGATAAATTGTATTCCTGCAGAGTCCCTAGTTTTAATAATGTTGGTACATAGATTTTTATTCTTTTTTTCCTTTAAAAAGATGATTTGTCATTTTGACAGATATGTCATAATAGTGGGTAAAGCAAACAGCATAGTAAAATATTGCAAATTTATTAATTATTACGACTACGTAGTAAAAATGGCTTCATTTAGAGATAAAACCGAGGTTATGAAAAATAAAGGAAAACTAGGAAGAAGCAAGATTTACATAGAAAATGACCTTACCAAAGAAGAGCAAACGATCCAGGCAGCCATAAGAGTAGTAGCCAAGAAAGAAAAAGAGGACGGCAAGAAGACAAGAATAGGATACAGAAAGCTAAAAGTTAATGATATACAATATGAGTGGACTGACAAAGATGGAGGCAGCCTAATTAAAAAAGAAGGAGAGAGAATTTCAAAAAACTATTAATCAAGGCAGCACAGGAAAGCAAAAAGGACAACACGGAAACGGACACGCGAGGAAAAGGATATATGAATTTGGCAATAATAAACTACAAACCCAAAAAAGATAATAGCAAAGGAAAACAAAAATTGCAACCTAAATCGAATAAAAACCCTGAACTAAGGATCGCCTCTTGGAATGTACAAGGATTAAATAGAGAAGGTAAAATAAAACAACTGATAGGAGAAGCAAGAAGATATAAAATTGACATTCTAGGAATACAGGAAACAAACATTAAAAGAGAAACGAGTACAAAAATACAAGAATATATGTGGTTAAATGGAGGTGGAGATAAAAGCAGATACGGGACAGGTTTCCTAATACATGAAAGAATAAATGAAAAAATTATAGGGTGGGAAAAAATAAGTGATAGAATAAGCATACTGAGAATAAGAGGCCAATACAGGAAAACAACCTTCATAAATACATATGCCCCCACAGATACAGCAGATGAAAAACACAAAGAAAAATTTTATGAAGACCTAGAAAGAGCATACAACAACATCCCAAAGTACGACACAAAAATAATCATAGGTGACCAAAATGCAAAAATCGGAAAGGAAAAGGAAATTGAGGAAATAGCGGGGAAAGAAAGTCTGCATCAAAAAACTAATAATAATGGGGAAAGGTTAATCAACTTTGCAGCAAGAAACAATTTGCTAATTAAAAGTACAATGATTAAGAGAAGGAACATTTACAAAGAAACATGGTGTGCCCCAGATGGCAAGCACAGAAACCAAATTGACCATGTGTTGATTTCAAAAAAACAAGTGAACACAATAAAAAATGTAAAGTCATGCAGAGGGGCGGAGATTGGCTCGGATCATTTCCTTAATAAAATCACAATAAAAGAACGCAAGCCAACATGCAACAAAATAAGTAGGAAACCGATAATGTGCATAACGGAAACCCTAACACAAGAAAATGTTCAGAAAAAATATGCTGAAATACTTGAACAGAAACTATCAGTGGCCAGTATTAAAAGAGATATAGAAGGAGAATGGAACTCCCTAAAAGGAATTATCTTGGAAAGTAAAGAACTAATAGAACACAAGAAAACAAATAATAAAAATAAAGACTGGTTTGATCATGAATGTGAGGAGGCCATTGAAGAGGGGAAAAAAGCAAAGATGCTATGGGTACAACACCATTCGAGTGAAACAGAACGACGGTACAAAGAGGCAAGAAACAACATTAAATCAATATGTAGGAAGAAGAAGCGAGAACATTTAAATAAGGAGATAGAGAGGATGCAGGAATCATATAAGGTCACAAACAAAAAAATGTTCTTTAATGCTATAAGAACACAAAGAAAAGGATACCAAGGAAATACGCTAGGACTACAAAATGAAGAAGGAGAGCTGTGTATGGGTGGAAAACAGGCAGTGGAGATTCTGAAAAGATACTATGAAAAAGGTGGAAAGAACAACCAAGAAGAAATACCAGTACGAAGTGGACTTGCAGAATATGAACCAAATCTGCCAACCTGGGAACATTTCCAAAAAATTCTAAAGCAAAGTAAAAATAACAAAAAGCCAGGACTAGACAACATTGAAATTGAACTAATTAAATACGGAAGTGAGGAACTGGGAAAAGGAATTTACAATCTAATTACAAAGATATGGTTGACAAAGGAAATGCCAAAAGAATGGGAGATGGCGGTGATATGCCCAATCTACAAAAAAGGAAAAAAGGAACTGGCAGAGAATTATAGACCAATATCGCTACTTAACACGATATACAAATTGCTGGCATCACTAATAACAGAAAGGATCAGAGAAGAATCCAAAGAGAAAATAGGACCATATCAGGCTGGCTTCATTCAAGGTAAATCAACTGTGGACCAGATTTTCATAATCAGACAAAGTCATGAAAAATGCAGAGACAAAAACTTAGCGATACACGCAGTCCTGGTAGATTTGAAACAAGCTTTTGACAGTGTGACACGTACAAAAATAGCAGAAGTAATGAAAGACATGCAATACAAGCAAGAAACAATAGAGCTTGTGGAAATGACACTGAATAAGACAGTAAACATAGTAAGTTTCAAAGGGCACAGGTCATCTCCGTTCGAAAACAAGGTTGGTCTGAAGCAAGGTGACCCTATGTCACCACTCATTTTCAACATAATGCTAGAATATATCATGAGGAAGGCAAACCTCATTACAACTAGAAACATTGTAAATAGCTCGTTCCAAATACTAGCATATGCAGACGATATAATAATGATGGCAAGAACAAAAGAACAACTGAAATCTATGATCCAGAAATTCGAAGAAGAAGCGCAGAAAGTCGGGCTAAGAATCAACACAAAAAAATCACATTATATGATCCTGTGAAACAAAATCCAAAAAGCAAACCAGAACTTAACTGTAGAAACAAAAACTACAAAAGAAAAATTAACTTTTCAGATAACAAACACGGCCTCTTACCTAGGAGTGGAACTGAACAGTGAAGGAATCTATGAGCAAGAAATAAATAAGAGGATACTAAATGCGTCTAAATGTGCGGGCTCACTAATGCACATCTTAACGAACAAAAGTGTCAAAAGTGATCTAAAATTAAGTTTGTACAAGACAGTAATAAGTCCAGTGCTATTGTACGGAAGTGAGACGTGGATAGTAACAAAACAAACAGAAAATAGGGTAAATGTGTGGGAAAGGAAGATGCTACGCCAAATTTTTGGAGGGATCAAAGAAGAACAGAAATGGAGGAGAAGGACGAACAAAGAATTGGAAGAACTTTACCAGGATACGGACATAGGTACAAAGCTAAAGCAAAATAGATTAAGATGGCTGGGCCATATTATGAGGAAAGAAGAACACGATCCCACAAAAACCATACTACGGCAAGAACCAGAAGGCAGAAGGAAAAAAGGGCGGCCAAAGAAGACATGGTGGCAACAAGTAGAGGAGGATCTAAGAGAAACAAACATCATGAATTGGGAAACAGAATGTTTAGACAAAAAGAATTGGAAAAAATTAATACAAGCCATTTAGTGCTGAAGTATAAATGATGATACATAAAGGAAGCATAAATATAAGTTGTTTTATAACGTTGTTTATTAAGTAAAATTTTATTTGATTAGTATATAAGGTTTAATATATTTTAAGTACTGTAAAATGTCTACTTTAGTTAAGTGTACCAAATAACTGCACGCATAAAATCCCTGTAAATACACTGAAATTTTCAACATAGCGGATGCTTTACTGTAAATAGCCCCTTAAGAATAAGAATAGGTTTGATATATCTTAAGTAGGTATTAGAGAATGATTATGTTATTTTGGTTTAACTATGTATTCTAAAGCCATAGGTTTTTAAGGCCTGAAGAGCTGTAAATATATATATATTAATTATTAAACTTACAATATTTGAAAATAAACATAATGAACGTTTGCAAAATTAAAGGTAATTGTAATTAAACGACAAATTGAAAGAATGGTAAATGTCAAAATTGACACAACCATAATTTTGAAAAAGTTCTACCAACACGAGGTATAAAAATTTCCTAGCGTTTTAATCACATATCTACCAACATTGTAACACTAACAGTTATTATAGAAAAAAAACGTACTTTACCTGAGGTCGCCCCGATGCACACCACTGGTGGAAATACATTAAATTTATTTTGACCGAAAAATGCCACTTTATGAAATACTAACCTACACCAAGTTTCATTAGAATACCTCTAGGCGTTTTCCAAATAAAAAAAAATATTTTTTTTTTCAAACTTCAACATCCTGTATCTTGAAAACAAAGCCGTTTAGGTCCTATGTTTATATGAACTTTTTTGTTAATTTCGTGCTGGAGAACACAACCCTAAAATAGTGCCGTGCAATTCCGAAACACCCTGTATATTACTACTCTACAGTTCTATACACTAAAAACTGTCCTTTGCATAGAGGTGTTCGCTAAGATAGGTTTTACTATAGTTACACAATATGTTATTATTTTTATAAAAGGTTATGAACAGATAACTAACATAGCGTTAGTCTTTTTTCAAGATTGCAGAAATACCAGCGTACATAAATCAAACAAGTAGACACTCACTGTCGGTTCCTTTGATGTCAAAATTCCGATTTGGATGACCTTGAACGGCTCTTGGGGGTACTTTCCGATAGTACTAACAGATGGCGCCACTACTTTATCACATATGATTGGCAGCAGAGCCAGTAACCGGTTCTGATTGGTAGAACCACGGCCTTCTGGATTAGCGTGCCTGCCGGCTCTCCGCGGCCTGTTTATTTGCAAGCTTTTCGAGTGCTCCGCGTGGCGCTGTTACCGGGGGATTTGGCTCAGCGTTTAAACTGCAGATGGCGGAACTGGCGCGGCGGATTCAACAAAATACTTTCAATTTTATCTTTTCGCGCGCACAGAATGCTTGATTTTTGCGCGCAAGCACAATTTACAAATTTTGACGTTTCTACGTACGCATTTTCGTTCATTGCAAATTTAGTTTGTTACTTCCTTCGAACATATAAGACTGGAACGAGCATACTTGTAATAACGTAATGTTAAACCGATGGTTCAAAGAACATCAACAGAGATGAAAATAGAATAGTACGCAAGTATAAGAAGGATAAACTGATAACTCGAACTCATTGGTAATGCGCAATCGCGTACAGCTTGAATGGTTTCGGTAACGGGCTACTGGCCGATTTCAGCAGAACAGCTGACCGCAGATGACCGATTTTGTTGTTTTTGAATTAATTTGTGCTGTTGTGAATTTGGTTGTTGTGCTTTGAATAGTGGTTAACGAAAAGAATAGTTGCAAGAATGTATTGCTATATTTGTAAAATACGAAACCCAGAAGTTATAAGTATAAGTTTATATCACATGTAAGTAATTTGCGCCGCTTACGA
Organism: Agriotes lineatus; assembly: GCA_940337035.1. Classification (NCBI taxonomy): domain Eukaryota; kingdom Metazoa; phylum Arthropoda; class Insecta; order Coleoptera; family Elateridae; genus Agriotes; species Agriotes lineatus. The sequence goes on from OW679198.1 coordinate 69,433,078, forward strand.
CGTCAAATTTACCGCCACTTGCGACGTTAAAATTTACCGTGCTCCTGCGCACAAGCTCTTATTTCCAATTGTATATCTGTCCTTGTCAATCTTCTTTGAACCACCTGCCATGCCGTATGCTCGTTCCAGTCTTATATGTTCGAAGGTTGCTTCTGTGAAAATCCATTTTGTAGTTTTTTCGTACAAAAATGTCGTAAAACTAACCTAATTTAACGTTTCAGTCACAGAACAATAATCTGACAGATAAAAGCTAAGTTTCAAACCGGCTGGCGTGGTTCTGAACTTCAATCCCCCGATATGCCAAGTCACAACTTTGTAATGCTATTTGTCGCAAATGAACAGGCCGCTAAGAGCCGTCAGGCACGCTAATCCAGAAGGCCGTGGGTAGAACATTGTGCTGCCATCTGATAGTCAAGCTTAGAAATACCCCGCGAGTTACTGTCCCAGGCACTCTGGACAGGTTTCAACATTTGGCATGAGTGTTTCTACTTGTTTTAGTCCAGTCGTTGAAGGTTTTCCGCTCCGAATTCTTTGAACCTTGACCGATTGACGTGAAATTTGGTGAGTGGTTAGGGGATGGCTCAAGGAGCAAAAGTGACATAGCGCCGATGTGCGCTTTTACCCTGAGAGTGGATGCCACCCCTTCTCGGGGGTGGAAATTGTTCACTCAAAATAACCCTGGAAATGGATAGAGGAACAAATTCTAAGTAAAAAGGTTCTATATAGTTTTTTCGATAGATCGATATTTTTCGAGCTATTCGCGATTGAAAACTTAGATTTTTCGTGATAAAAATGCATGTTTTTGGACGGTTTTTCGGGAATAAGTCGAAAACTTCGCGTTCTATCAAATAAGTTGTAATAACCAAACATGAAGCTTAAAAAACAGCAAAAAGATTGGTTGGTTTATGAACGCTCTAGTCCAAAATAAAAGATATTATGGCTCGTTGAAGAAGATTTTTTTTTGCAACAACTTTGAAGTAATCAACGTTAATTAACGAAAAACCGATGCATTTGTAGGGAAAAACTTATAGAACATTTTTTGTAGTGATTGAAAAGACCTTTAAAATGAACACTGTTAAAAGTCGATTGCATTATAACTAAGCGAGTTACGATGCAAAAACGGTGGGCCACTCAAATTTTTGAAAAAAAAATGAGCGATAAAATCCCAGCCATTCCACTAGAATTGATATTGACCATTATCCCTTTACAAATTACTTTATTTTAGTATTACTTATGTAGTCCAAAAGTTTGGGCGGGTTAGAATGCGTATTTTTCGAAAAAAATATGATGAAAATGAAAAACGTATTTTTCAAATTTCTTAAAAAAATACCTTATTTTGAAAATACTTAAAACTAAAGAAAAAAACGTAAAAAATAATATAGTACAAAAATGTGAATTTCTTCTTAACGAACATTTTAGTTGTTTGTTTATTACTGTAGGAAAAAAAATAACGGAGATATAAATGTTACAAGTTTGCATTATAGTGCTCGCACCACCCTTCCCGAGCCCTTTAACCCTGTACTTTTTGATAATGCAAAGTCTGAGCATGTCGAAAAACTTTTGGATTACATGAGTAACACTATAATAAAGTAATTTGTAAACGGATAATGGTCAATATCAATTCTGGTAGAATGGCTGGGGTTTTAGCGCTCATTTTTTTTTTCAAAAATTCGAGTGGCCCACCGTTTTTGCATCGTAACTCGCTTAGTTATAATGCAATAGACTTTTAACAGTGCTCATTTTAAAGGTCTTTTCAATCAATACAAAAAATGTTCTATAAGTTTTTCCCTACAAATGCATCGGTTTTTCGTTAATTAACGTTGATTACTTCAAACAAAGTTGTTGCAAAAAAAAATCTTCTTCAACGAGCTATAACTTCTTTTATTTTGGACCTAGAGCATTCATAAAACAACCAATCTCTTTGCTGTTTTCTAAGCTTCATTTTTGGTTAATGCAACTTATTTGATAGAACGAGAAGTTTTCGACTTATTCGCGAAAAACCGTCCAAAAACATGCATTTTTATCACAAAAAATCTAAGTTTTCAATCGCGAATAGCTCGAAAAATATCGATCTATCAAAAAAACTATATAGAACATTTTTTACTTAGAATTTGTTCCTCTATCCATTTCCAGGGTTATTTTGAGTGAACAATTTCCACCCCCGAGAAGGGGTGGCATCCACTCTCAGGGTAAAAGCGCACATAGGCGCTATGTCACTTTTGTTCTTTGAGCCATCCCCTAACCACTCACCAAATTTCACGTCAATCGGTCAAGGTTCAAAGAATTCTGAGGTAATAGCATATTTTTACCTTCAACGACTGGACAAGATGTATGTACGCTGGAAATACCATATGAACTAGCTCAAATTTCTTTGTAGATCAATGTTTCTTGTGAAATTTTGTAAGTGGCAATCTTAAACTTGGCCTATATCTGTTTTAAGTAAGTGAGCTACTCGTCGTTTCCCATTTTAAATCGCTCTGTAAAAAATGTTGTAGTTGATGCTGGCTTACTTAAATTCTATTAGAGGCATTTGATCATATGATTGGAAAATATTTATCTGTTCTTTACAATAATTATAGTGTTCGCCAAATTAAAAACTATAAAAAAATCATTATTATTCGAAAAGCATACCTTTCCTGCCACAGATTTGAAGCTAATGGAGATATCTTTCTTCAGGCAACGTCCATATTCAAATGTAAGAGTATGCCTCCAGATCTCTTCGGAATTAGGATTCCAACTAATTTCCAGAAGAACTTCATTATTGGCAGGTACGATTTGGTTTGTCCAGCTTAATGTAACTGCCCGCTCTGGAGGTGGTAGATGTTTCACTGAAACCTATTTATTGTCTATTAATAAAGTCTGAACAAATTTATCAACAAACCTCAAGATCTCGTGTTCCTGTATTTTGTAAGAGTAACTTTTGTCTTGAAGTACTACCAGTGATGACATTTTCAAAACACAGTTTAACATTTGCCGTAAAAGGTGCTAAAATAAGGGTTGTAATTTGCTCAAGTTGTTCTGCAGCAGGCTTAGGTACAGTCTTTGGTTTGGGTGCTCCTGGCGAAATAGTGAACTAAAACAATTTTTTTTAATGCAATATGTTGAAATTTTGATTTAAAGCATTCAATTTACATCGAAGACGTAGAAAATATAAGAATATCGGGTTCTTTTATTGAATTTCAGATCCTTTTCAACAGGAACCGTGCCATTATAGTATGATAAAATATGAAACTAATATACAGTCATATATCACTTATTTAACTGTTTTTTTGTTTACTTGATTCGTTTTAATAACGAGTCAGCAAAATAAGTATAAGTGGTATAGTGAGTGCTCAGTTCAGTACAGAACTTTCCAGATAAATAGTAAAATCATTATTATCATTATTATTTATTGAAAGTAGGCGGCAGTGCCGATACAATCTTCCTCATATTTACATATAGTGTGCCGAATATAAAGTATAAAACAAAATTAAAATTAATGGGTTAAGTACAAAACAAACATAATTAATAAAATTTACAAAATTATTTACAAAATCCACAGATAATCATATATAAAAAGAAGAAAGTCTACAATCAATTAATAAAATTAACAAAATTATTATAAAATAAAATAGGATAATTATAAAGAAACAAAAGTTAACAACAAAATTAACAGTCAATTAATAAAATTAAATAAATTATATATAAAAAGAAAAAAAAAGGTAATTAAAAAATCAACAAAAGTTAATTATTATTGTCGTACAAAGATTTAAAGTTATTTGTGTTGCTTGCATGCACAACACTGGAAGGCAAATTGTTCCATCGATTCACGACTCGATTGCTAAAGAAATGTTTTCTGGGAAGAATGTTGCTAAAATCCGCCTGAAGCTTAAAAGAATGTCCTCGAAGATGGCTATTGCTGCTGGGTACTAGTATATCTTCTAAGCGTAACGAATAGTGATTGTGGAGTATCTTAAACACCTCGATCATATCAATACGTTGTCTACGTTCACTAAGAGTAGTTGGCTGAAGTCTCTTCAGTCTCAGAATGGAGTTCGCTTTCTTTACAATTTTTGTAATATGTTTTTCCCATCTTAGGTCATTCAATATTGTCACACCCAGATCTAATTGCTCACTCACTTCGCGCAGAACAGTACCATTTAGAAAATATTGTACTTTGGGATTATTGTGACCTATATGCAGTACTGTACACTTATCAGAGTTTAAAGAAAGTAGCCATTTTTGCACCACTCTTCTAATGTTACCAGATCTTCAACAAGAGCATTGGTTGGAAGATCGGTGGGCGAAAAAAGCATTTTAGTGTCATCGCCAAAAAAGCTTACGGATGATTTCATGTCGCTGGATAAGTCGCTAATACATATTAAAAACAGAATCGAACCCAAGACAGAGCCCTAAGGAACTCCGCTGAGTACTGGAAGAGGCTTTGATGTCGTTTGCTGCATACGCACTGAAAACGTTAGATTTGATAAAAAATCTTCTAGTAGCAAAATGTTCTAATTTCAGGATTAGTCATGTATGAACATCCAATGCAAATTATACTGAAGTACTTATCAAGTGATGAATTATTGTGCAAGATTTCAAGACATTACTGCTTTATAAACAATTATTTATTTAAAATAGATAAGAAAGTATTCACACAACATTCTTTATGTAAGAGATATTACAGCTGGGTCCACGAGGGAAGGCAAGCGTGCCAATGCGCAGAAGACGTGTTTATGCGCTTTGAATACTTGCAGTCCACTGGCGTAGCGTATATGCATAATTTTATAATAGGTATATGTAAGTACCGGGTGACTATAAATGATTGTGATTTTTTTTCTTAGGTTGGCACTGTTTTTGTTGGTGGCACTGTTTTTGTTGGGGGCACTGTAAGTCTATGTCAAATTCGAGGTTAGCAGGTTAGATTTTGCATCAGTTTTGACACAGAATGACGCAAAATCTAACCTGGGAACATTGAATTTGACACAGACTTACAGTGCCACCAACATAAACAGAAAAAAATCACAATCGTTTATAGTCACCCCGTATAAGTTAATTAACTAAGTATTTGTATCACTCTCATTATCGCTATTACTTAAGTCACTAAATTGGTAATCACTGTCACTGTCTTCTCCCGCATTTATGATTAACTCTTCAGTATATATGTATGTCCAAAAATGTTGCATTCTGAAGAAATTCGTCTTCAATGGCAGTCACTTTCTAACGTCGGCTTTTCCAGTCTTCTTGGAATGTACTTGTACATGCCTGTTCGACCAACTCTACCGTATCATTAAATTTAAACATAACTTTTTTCCTTGCTATTTTGTTTTTATCTTCGCCCAAATCAACTCAATCGGATTTAATTCCGAATGATTAGGCAGAAGACGTAATACGACATGTCTATGATTTTGCAGTAGAATATGAGATTTATAAGCTATGTAACGATTTTTATGTTCTTTGACGATTGTATACAGTTGAGCTTTATATACGTTATGCCTTTTTGATGTAACCATTCAGTCATTTAACTTTTTCTACTATTGGATGTCGGTTCAGGGTTTAATCGGACGCTTGATATGGATTGTCTATATCAACTACAGAGTTCTTCGGTAAATTTGGAAGGTGTTCTTTTACACATCTCTCATAATTGGTGCCATTCATATCGTCGTGGTAATCTTCACTTTTTGTCTCAGATTTAAATGTTAATAAACCGAGAGAACTGGCAAAACATGAGAGAGGCCTATATCAGAATGATAGAAAACGGCTAGAAGAAGAAGAAGAAGAAGAAACAGTTTGAAATAAAACCCATCTCGCCGCCTGCACGAATCACAATTAATAGTTGGCCCTTCGTAATATTTGAGAGCAACCCTTCGTTGCTATTGACACTCCAACTTTTTGATTTTGTATGCCCACTATGAATGTAGCTTTCATCCAAAAAGACAATCGGCCTATTTTCACTTCAGTAATATTTGATATTTTGGAGGTATTCTATTCTTTTCTGTTGTTTTGCGTTTTCTTCAATCTAAAGCTATTTTTTTTAACAATTCTTTTCAATTAAGACACTGAACCACACCAACCTAGATCTGTCAATAATTTTTCGCGTAAAGACTTAATAGTGACATGACGTTCTACTGTTTTATGAAAATTGTAGATTATTTGCCGAATATCATAATTTACATAATCTTCCAATTCTGTTACAGGATGTTTTTTTGGACCCTTTTTTTTACGGGCAATTTCAATCTCACAGTACCATTATTGCACGATGCACTGGCTTCTTTCATAATCCTTTCTTTTGTTCTGACTGATTTTTTCGTTGCTTCACAAGATTTGTCTTTAACACTCTTGAAAATCTCTCCTTCTTTCTTGGATAAAAAGTACTAGGGCACATTGTACACTACTTCACGGGTTTGGGCATTCAAAACGTTTCAGGAAATAGTCATTGTCAAGCAGTTTACGGAGAACTAACATGTTTGGCAAGGGCCAAAGGTATTTAAAAGCGCTTGTTTGTACTAATCTGAATGACTTCTTAATTTCTCTCGTTGTACTTAATATATTTGTGATACTTTATAATAAGTATTTAATTATAAAAGCCTTTAAAGTTAAATCTTCAACAACTTAGGATAAATATCAGTGGCTATTAAATGCACCTGTTATCTGTGAAAAAGTGACCAATAAAAATCCAGAATTTGACATTGACGTGACTATTTTAAACAAACGTAGTTTTTATAAGAAAAAAATCAATTTTAGTTTTCTGTTACTATACAAATTGCGTAATTTTTTGCTAGTTTACTGAAAACTAATTTGAAAAAATAGTTTGGTTCATTGAGTAGTCTCTCAAATACCATAAAATAGTCGACATAACTCTAACTACTCATGGTATTACAAGTGAGTAATTTTATTTGAAAATACTAAACATCAAAACATGTGAATAAATTAAATATTGGTTATCTACCAATTGTAAAGAAATAACAGAAACACTGCCACAGCATTTGATGTTTTACGGATTCGTGTCTACCCGCTGTCGATCGGCATGCGCTGGCCACTCGCCTTCCCTCATAGACCCAACTGTACCTCTAGCTCTTTAAAATAACAGTTCTCTGCCTTTGTTAAATTACCATTGTATGTAGTACCGCAGTGTAAGATATTAAGGTGAATCGACTTCATATGATTTAAGAAAGTACTTAGAATACTCTGCTTGTTGCTAGACCATAAAATGTGTATCATACCTTTTTTGGTCAACTTTCCGTTATAAGATTGTACTCAGGAGATTTTTTGGAGTCGGTTTCTTTCATTATCACAGCTTTTACTTCATTATAGCTAAAGCCTTTCATCGGATGATCCATCAGGTATGGTGCATTCAAAAGACTTTTGAAATGATTTGAAGTAAATAACTAGTCATATTTTATTTCATAATAATCATTTGTCACATATTGTCATATCAGCGGTTAATACTCTCAAAAATTAACGTGTTCGGTGCGCTCGCACGTTAAAATATCTCGATTATTAATCGCTCCTATTAACACACTTGTTTGTTAAATAACTCTTAAAAACCGCAAAACAATCTACCCAATTTCATTAATTTAACTTTTAAAAATTTATATTAAAAATCTTATCAAATAGAAGTATTTAGTTTGTCCCTCGCGATCAAAAATGTATGCATTATACATTTTACTATCGACTTATACTGCATACACTTTGTTTAAATAATCCTTAAAAATTAAACGAATGTTTAATACATGCATGTTCTAAAAAACAAAATATAGCAATTATCTGTTTTATATTTTATATAACTCAGTTACATAGTTTATGAAGACTATATGGACGAGCCAAACTGCTGCACTTGATGGTAAATATTAATCTTTTTAACTCGGCAAAGGTACAGTGGGGGTATAATATGAAGCAATATATTTCAAAGTAACATATAGGAGCCTCCGCGAGTAATACCTTCGCTAGGCTTCATGTACCGTCGAATGGATCCTTTCTCTAAGTAAATACGTAACACGATTAGTAGTAGCGAGGGCGTTGAGGTTATCATATCAATTAGAATAAAATGATTTTTATAGTATTGTGTTTCCTGCCAGAAAGTATACAGGAAATTTTTCTTTTTTGTATACATACGAACTATGTATACTTTTATAAAAAACGTGTCAACACATTGCTTTAGTGCTAATTATAGATCGAATTTGGAATAGTTCTAATATAAGAAATAGGCCTTTCTGGATATTTTCTCGAAAATAAGTCTCTACAGTTCTCTAGCACAAGCTGATAGTATGTTAACATTTCAAATTTTTTGTCGTTGCTGTACATGGTTGTATTAAAAAATAACTAATTACTATTAATTATGTCTTTAGGAAAATTAGGCAGCCATTTTTTTTCTTCTTTATACATTTATTTGGTATTACAAAAAATTGAATCCGAAATTTTAATTAACTTAAATGAAATTAATTTTTATAAACGATTTGTAGATGACATAGGGTCAAGTGGGGCAATTGTAAACGGTTTTGGCAAATTTGTTTACATTTTCCCAAACATATTTCTTTCTGTTATTTTATATACAAAAGAACAAACACACATAAGCAGGGATGTGGCTAAGGCATGTTAGAACCCTGCTGAGAAAAAAAATTGGACCTAGAAAGTTTTTTAAATTTTATATTTAAGCTTTAAAAAAGTAGGTTATGTTTACATTTTCAATGTAGGATGGGGGTAAATGTAAACAATCCGCAAATGAACGATACTTTATAATGCAATTTCATATGGGAAAATGTAAACAGATTGCCTTCCTAAGTTTTGGTTGAAATCTTGCATTATTCTAAGGCATGTTTACATTTACCCCAATATACCTAAAGAAAAATACCTTAAATATAGTATTAAAGACTTTTATTATCTATAAAACAAATGTAAGTCTTAAGATAAACTTTTTGTGGGACAAGAAATGTTTGCCTGTCAAATGAAAATACTTAAATGACATAAAAACATAACATATAGATATATTAAGTAAAACGAATAGGTACGAACTACGCCAAAAAACGAAACTTAAAATTTAAAATGTAGAATCAAGTGCAAATAAACCCAAATGCTTACTGTTCAATAACAGGAATTTTTTTATCAAAATGATAAAAAATTCGCTCTCCCTTATTTTGTATTAGGGGCATTGGTCCTATTATTTGATCGAAAGTTATATAACTCATATCAGTCCCTACTACTGAGAAATCGTGTTTAGAACTGTCAATCGATTTTAAACCTACAACTTTTATATCTGAATTTTCGATGTCTTCTATGGCACACACATATTGAAACTTTGTAGCTCCGCGTTTCCCTCCCTTAAAATTCACTAAGATAAAACTTCCAGTTGCCAAGTCTGATAGGGTGCAGGGGTTAATGTTTATGTCGTCTTCGTGTATTTCCTCTTCAAAAGAACTGTTGCTAGCATCGTCTAAAACTGCTTCACCTTCATCACTTGAAGAATCATCTTTTTTTCCTATTTTGACTTTTTTGGTTAGTTTTGGTCGCTTGCTGGATGTTCCTGCTTTAGGTTGCTCATCAGTTCTTTTAATTTTTTTTTCCTGTTTTTTTTCCTTTTAATTGTTTCTTTTCTTCTGCCTCTTTTAATCTTATTAAAACTTCTTCCGTTGTTAAGACTTCACCATAAGCCCTCTGTTTTAATCTAATACTACTTGTTGGTTTTACACTTTCATTTTTGGGTGCATCAGGTTCAGGTTTCTCAAAAAATAACCTTTCTACTTCATTTAGTTCTGGCAAAGCTAGATCTGAAGGTGTTGATGATGTGCTCTGAACTTCAATATCAGATTTTGCTTTGGGTTTGGATACTAATGGATTTGAACTTTCGCAATTTAGTTGACATGGTTCTAGGAACTGGTTGCTTTCTTGCTCTGATAGCTCCAGCGATGTTGATAATGTCTTATGAGCTTCAATACCAGATGTTGATGGTGTGTCCAAGTCCTGAGCTTCAATACTAAATGTTATATTGGGTACTATCGGATTTCTTGATTCTTGATTTTGATAATTAGGATCACCATTTTTATTTAAATTTCCGTTGTATGCATTTAAATCCTCAGTGCTAAATTCTTTTATGGGAAACTTGGAACTGTCGACAGGAAATATACCTGTGGTTTTAAAGCCAGAAATAATATTTTCTGGTTTCATTGCCTGTGTCCATACGACCCCAAGGAGTTCAGAAAATTCAGATTTATTTAAATGACCAGTACCGGTACCCATTTTTTTTTACCATGCGAGATCAGTAATTTTTCCCAAGCTGTCTTCACGGGTCCAAAAACACATTTATCCAACGGTTGCAACTTGTCCGTTAGATGACTAGGTAATTTAACCAGGACTATGTTGTGTTTCATAGCATCTTCTAAAATTCGCACGCTCATGTGGCTTGCGTGTCCATCAAATATTAGTAAAGCGGCCTGATCGGGTAACTGCTTTTCAATTCTAATCTTGTCAACATGAGGAACAAATACCCTGGTAATCCAGTGGAAAAACTGGGGTTCTTCCATCCAACCATTGCTCGAAGTAGCAAACTGAGTTCCAGGAAATAGATTTGAGGAGATCCATCTGGCCTGCACAGCAGCACCTTTAAATACTATAAGTGGTGGTAGAACTGAACCATCCACTCCCACACAAGCCAGTACCGTCGTATTTTCTCTGCCACTGCCACCAGAAACTCTGCAAAGGGGTATTCCTTTTTTTCCAATGGCACGAATGCGGCTGGGATCGCTTGGAAAGCCGCTTTCGTCTGCATTGAAAATGAAACAAGCTTTCTCAATGTCTCCAAGATTATTTATATTGATGATGCTTCCTAAAGTATCGTAAAAACTGTAAATTATATCGGGTTTACGAGCGTCTTTTCTTAATTTTTGTAGATGCTCTGGTTTTTTTACAGAAAGTCGTGGATGACGCTTTAAGAAATCGTAATACCAATCAGTGCCTGGCTTATTGTCTTTAAAAGGGGTTTTAAGCCCTTTCGCCTCAATATATGTTTTAACTAAATTTTGAAACTCATTCTTGTCACAAGGGTAGCCGTATTCGGCTCTTTTAATAAGACATTTATCTAATATATCTTCAACTTCTGCAGAAAGAGCAGTTTTTCTCCCTCTGGTGCTGCAGTCAATAGCAGTTTTTCTTTTGCCTGTCAGTCTTTGACATATAACTGAAGCAGGGACGCCATAAAATTCTTCGGCTTGTCTGTATGTCTTATTTCATTACATCTTCCTTTGCATATGACGGCCCACTGGTTTTTTAACGTAATTTCTAGGCATCTGGAACCATACGTCTTTTTAGGATAATTTATTTTTTAGAAGCTTCTGGGATGGGAAAATGTAAACAGCGTGTTTACTTTTACCCCAAAATTACGTTTACATTTACCCTGTCGAATCACCAGTTGGGGTAAAAGTAAACATTATTTTTTTGCAAAAATTAAATGATTAACAAGGATTTGCCAAGTAATTTCTACAAAAGTACATCATTCCATACACAGAAAAAAAACAACACAGAACTACCTACCTTGGAAAATCCAGCTGAAACACAATATTTGAAATACTTTCACTCTGAAAACCAGATATTTTGCACGCGCTCGTATAACTGACTATCACATACTAAAAATGGTAAAATTCGCGTCTGGGCGTGCTGGCAATGGCGTCAGGAAGAAGTAAAGGTCACGCAAACCGATGCGCGCTGAACTTGGCGGTAAATTTGAATTCAAAATTACGACGTTTACAATTACCCCTATTTACATTTACCCCACTTGACCCTAATTATTTGTACTAATAAAAACCAAATAAACAAAATTTTTAAAACATTTAATAACTACCACCCAAGATTAAAATTCACAATTGAAAATGAAAATATAAATAAATCTATAAATTTTCTTGATCTAACTTTAATAAGAACAGAAAATAATAAAATTGAAACAAATTGGTATAGAAAAGAAATTAAAACTGACAGATACTTAAACTATAATTCTCAAACATCATTAAAAGATAAAAGAAGTGTAATTAATAGTTTAATTGACCGTGCAATTTTATTATCTTCAAATAAACTTCATAATGATATAAAAATTAAGAAAATATTATTAAAAAATAATTATCCTATTGACTTCATTAACACCAACATTAAAAAAAGAATAAATAAATTTAAAAATAATAACACAAATAATATTGATTCAACTATCAATTTATACCCTAACTGTTTAGAACAAGAGTTTAATAATAAATAAGACATTAAAAATCTATATACAGTAGAACTCGGTTATAACGAATTCCACGGGACCGCTATATTTGTTCGTCATAACCGTTATTCGTTATACCCAAGAAGGTCATAGTTTGAGCAAATTTTCAACTTCCGTATAATTTCTACTTTTTCGGAAACCGATAAAATTTTCCGTTTGACTCCCGACATTTTTCCACAACTAGAAAATACGTAGGTACGTACGGAATGTCAGTTAAGGAACGACCAAGATACATCCACTTGAAGATTTTTGCAACTCTTTTTGTTGCGTTATACGCCAACGTCTTATAGCTATTGTATTTTTAATCCTGTAAAGGGTTTTGTTAAATACAATAGCTAAGAGGTCGCTATGAGGCAACACTTTCGTTTTGCAGAATGCGATAACAGAACTGAGCCATAACATCGGGCGAAACCCATTATCGCTTTTCGAAGAACTGGATCCTGCAGGTAGCTGCTGGATTCTAAGAAAAACGGAGTTGCTTACAATGCCCACTATCCCGCGCTATTGTACAGAGTGCTAGAGAGAGCTAGAGAAAGTGGCCTACTACGAAATTTAACTGACCACTATTTTCCTGGAAAACCCTTCCTTATTATAATGTTGCCACAACAAAATACCTAATATCTTTCAGTTACATTTTATTAGGAGATGAAAAGGATCAGTTCTGAGAATGTATTCTTAAATTTTGGTTCGTTATTCCCGTGAAACTAATTCGTAATAAACATGAAATACATGCATTAAATCAAATGTAATTCAAATATACCTTCAAAATTATTCGTTATAGACGTGAATTCGCTGTAACCGTGATCGTTAAAAGCGAGTTCTACTGTATACCAAAACTGTCACACGGTTAAGTAAAATATTAACAAACAAAAACAATTTTAATATCTCTTTTAAAAATTACAATACAATAGGAAATCAATTTTTTAACAATCTAAAAGATAAAACCAAAATTCAATCTGAATCAAATATTGTTTACCAAATTAATTGTAATAATTGCAATGCTAAATATATAGGGCAAACGAAACAAAATCTTAAAAAAAGAATAACAACATAGAAATTCTATAAAAACTAAAATGTTGAGCCCAAATAAACCAAATACTGCTCTCTCTGAGCATGCAGTTGATAATAATTATCATAATTTTAATTTTGACTCGCCTAAAATATTGCAAAAAGAAAATATTCTACAAAAACGCATTATTTATAAAATTATTGAAATAAAAAAAATCCAAATTCTATTAATTACAAAACTGACATAGAAAATCTTCATTCTATTTACTATAACCTTCTCTAAATAATCTTACATAATTAATTTAAAAAAAATAGTTATTATTAATATCAAGATATCCCATACAACAGAAATGTTTTTTTATCAAGATACCTTCACAAATGTTTAGATTTCAAAATTGACATCGACATTTTACAAATTTTAATTTCTACATTTATTTTAAATATCTTTCCAATCGATATTGTAAGAATTATTAGTTTTAACCATTTATAACATTATAATCTAAAAAAATTTCAGTTGATATTACGTGAGGTAAGAATAAGTATGCATTGTTTTAACTATCTAACCTAAAACTCATTTTCGTTTTTAGCTTATTATATACTAATATATTGTGTATTTCTGAAGAAGTCAGCTAAGCTGATGAAACGTTAAATAAATGTATAAAGAAGAAAAAAAATTGGCTGCCTAATTTTCCTAAAGACATAGTTATTTACAATACCCAGCTGTAATAACAAACATAATTTTATTACTATTAATGTGACATTAAATAACTTGATTTCTGTTTTCACCAGACTATTCTTTTAAAAAATTGGAAGGTTAAATTTGATATTTAGTCTATAGTTGGTTGCCTATAGATTGCAATAGAACAATGCATGGACAGGTTTTTTTATAAAAGTATACATAGCTCCTATGTATACTAAAAAGATAAATTCTCTGTATGTGTTTAGAACATGCTGTGATTACTTGTGATTCTTGTTTAAAAAAAAAATACCATTTTACGCTTTCTTTTTGTTATCGAGTTATAATTTATGCTCGCTATGTATTTCAAATACATATTTGTTATACATTTTGAAAAGAATTTTTTAGTTGATATTTATTTCTTTTTTTTGTAACAGAATTTTGTTTGTTCTCATGTTTCAATAAAGGTCCAATCATAATACAGTAGATGCCGCTTAATGTGATCACTTTGGGGTAAAAGTGATAACAATAACCGAATGATAAAATCCAAAATAAACAAAAATGCAATCATATTTAATAAAAAACAAACTCTTATATAATAATGTTTTTATAAAAACTAAGTAACTACATTGTACTTAATAGAAAATGGTGAAAGTTTAAGCTTTTGTCTAAAACTGTTGTGGTTTGACGATATTCTTCTTTGAGAAGTTCATTAGCAAAACGTTCATAAGAATAATGCGGTTGAAAGTTTATAGATCGACACTGAACACTACATCGCAAAACATCTAATGCCCTTCGTGTTTCGCTCGCTGTTTTCACATCTGCATTTTCGATTTCTAACCTCTTTTTTTAAATTTTGCACAATAATGGTTGCGAAATTTTTAATTGAGCGACCGCATTTCTTTGGCTGATTTTGGGCAGTTTATCGTCTTTAACTAAAATGTCTAATTTTTCCCTAAAGGATAGATCTTTGCGTTTGGACATTGTTATTCCCTAACACGCGCGAGGGAACAGACAGCGGCTGACTGGTGCAAAATGTAAATTGCAATTAACCTTAATCGCTTTTTTGACAAAACGACAGGACGGTGAACTGAGAAACCCAATACATATCAATTGCATTTTTCTGATTTCACCGAATATGATGCAGTGTTTGTTACTGTTAGTAAAGAAAACAAGTACAGATAGATATCTGACCAAGAAACACCCACACAGATATGTAGTGGGTTAAGAATTTTAAAAATACTAACACATATACCTACTAAAAATGTCTGAGAACGCCAATAAAATGATCACATTAACCGAATTACATGTATTGATGTACAGCCGATCCGTACATTGTAATTTCGATAACAATAGCCGAATGATAACATTAACCATGATTACAATATGCAGCATCTACTGTACTATTAAAAAAGTGTTATATACTTCATACTTCAGAGGTAGTAAATATAGGGTCCGGCAACAGGTATAACCTATTTTGAATAGTCTACTATGGAAAATAAAAAGCGTTTCTGCTGGCGATTTTGTGAGCTAAGTGATTTCCAAAGTTGGAGGTTTTATATGCTATAGCTAATTTTCCTAAAAACGAAAGAGTTTTTGCAGTAAAATATTTTATTTCAAATCAGTCGATTATTCAGACGCAGAGATGTTTTCGGAAGACAAGACAATAATAAGGTGAGCAAATAATTTTAAAGAAAGTGGTTCTGTTTTATCAAAATATACTGCTGGTGCTCATACAGTGAGAACACCAGAAAACATTGAACGCGTTAGGTAAGCGCTCCAGAGGAGTCCAATGAGATCGGCAATAAAACATTCTCATGCTCTACAAGTTTCAGAGCAAAGCCTGCGAAGAATTTTAAGAAAAAACTTGTTTTGACATCCATATAAAATCCAAGTTGTGCACAAGTTACATGACACAGCAAGGGAGAATTTAAATTTATTACGCCACATGTTTGCCAACAGACTAATTTCAAGGTTTGGCGACATCACATGGCCACCGAAATCTCCTGATATCACAGTGCCAGATTGTTTCTTATCGGATTATTTGAAGCAAAAGGTCTTTGCAAGACATCCCCAAACAACCGACGAGTCGGCGACGAGTTAAAACGGTTTATTAGATAAGAAATAGAGGTGATTCCAGTGGAACTCTTACAGACTTATTACAGAGAGTAATGCATGTCAGAAGCGGGTTACAGCTGTGCATTGAGGCAGATGGGGGTCACCTGAGTGATGTAATTTTTAAACATTAAAATTTCCATAAATATACTACATTTCTATCGATTGTTTCATTTCAACGTATCTTGTTCTTACAGTATGCATTCAAAATTAGGTGATACCTGTTGCCAGACCCTGAACTAAAAAACCAAAAGCAAATTATGAGAACTGCTTTGTATTCAAAGATAGGACACATTGAAGCTAAATAATAAAAAAATCAGCCTTCAGTTATTATCTCTAAATTCTATAGGCAATTTTAAAATAATCTTCATGTAAAATGTAAAAGTATGAATTTTTATTCTAATATCTCTTTCCGCGCTCATACCCCACAGTACCCACTGGTGTGAAAAAATTCACCGTACCTACTTCCGAATGGTTAATACAATTGCTTTATTAAGAAAGTATGCAAAATATTGGGAAAAATGCACAATCCAGTGCCAATTCTCTTAAGTGTTAATATGAAATATTATTAATCCTGTTTCTCTAGTAACTATAACTAAAATTATAAGGGAGAAAATAAATGGAGGAGAATTGTCCTCGGATTCTGCATTTTAGCCAAAATATCTATCACTTATTTACGTTTTGAGTACTGCACCGAATATAAAATAAGCAATTACCTATGTGGTTTTTGCATAAATGCTTTCATTTGCTAACAAATAACATTCTGTAAAGATACTTACACAAACAGCCATTATTTAAAAATCAGTTAAATAGTAGTATGTACACGTTAAAATCTGACATCTACATTTACAATAACCGACATGCCAGTTCGAAATCGAACGAAAACGTTGGAATTTGTCGTCGACCAATAACGAGTTAGCAAAATAGGGATATTTATTTTTATTGTGTTTGTGTTGGTGAACAGTCAATTACATAAAACTGTAACTGCCAACAGCTGATTTTAAGTTCGGCAGGTTATGTGTACGTTTGCATGGTCTATTGCATTTTGTATGAAAGAAACATATAGCTTTTTAATTATATAAACAAATTAAATCAATATTACTTTTTAGAAACATTTGTAGGTAGATGACAGTACTTGACAACCACAGCTGTAAGGTGCAAATGATTTAGAAGGTAAGTAACGTCTTGATGGTCGTGGAGAGTGTGGAAGATCAAGGATTGCTTTTAAGTGTTTAATTGGAATAACTGCCTGAAGAGGATCGCTGTATGAAATTACTTTTAACAC
The DNA here is from genome assembly GCA_940337035.1 of Agriotes lineatus. Taxonomy (NCBI): domain Eukaryota; kingdom Metazoa; phylum Arthropoda; class Insecta; order Coleoptera; family Elateridae; genus Agriotes; species Agriotes lineatus. The sequence goes on from OW679198.1 coordinate 69,450,388, forward strand.
GTTAAAGGACAAAGGAATCGTATTGTTCTGCAGTTGTCTTGCCAAGTTAATAATACATACTTTTATACTTTGTAGCGCAGTATTCAACACTGCTAAAAAGATAATGTAACAACACATTTATTTACACGGGTGTGACTTGAAGGCTGAGACCACATGTTTATTAATAGTATAATTAGCATAATAATTATAAATCCTATATTTACAATTAATTATATCTTAGTGTTGTTTGTTATGCCTTACTGTAATTTTGAGACTACGATATTCAACCCTACACATTGCAATAACGTAGGATCCACTTTATTACATCTCTTCTGAAAGATGGCATTCTGTAGAGACTTTTATCCGCGGCTTTTTAAAAACCCCATTGGAGCAGGGGATCATAAAGTACAACCTCGTTAAGTCGGATCTCGGATAACCCGGACCGGGTTAGGAAAACTTAACAGAAATTACAAGCTTTTTTCGCAAAAATAGACATACATACATACCTGTACAATCAAAAGTTGTATTTTTTTGTTGTATGTTGATGTGTCAATATTTTAAGTGGTTTTTCTCTATAATAAAGGAAACTTAACGAGGTTGTACTGTACTTGTGACCCTTCGATTAGTAGTCAAGATGCTTGCACGAATCCGCTACTGCTTATTATTGATGTAAATATTTGTAAATGTAATATCAACCTTTATAATGCGAAAAATAGAAAATGCATGACACCTTTAGCAGTCAGTAACTTCAAATTATTTGTGACAATAATGGCTATAGCCACATGCTAATTAACGTTGCAATCAATTATAATTCATATTTTATCATCAGTGACATTAAAACAATATTTGACAATATAGTGTCGAATTTAGAACCTAACTCAATTTTAATACCTTCAACGTGTTAAATGTACTCGTAGAAAAATGAGATCAAAATTCCTTTAGAAATATACTGTTAATACGTAAGAGTGCCATCATAGAAATAAACATATAAGGTCTTTACTGGCTAACACTGTTTTTGTTAATCGTACATTCGTTTGAGTTTTACAGTCAAAAGTGTCATATAATTCACCATTTGTAACCAAGCTTGACATGAAATTGCTAACACAGTAATGAACACATCTACAGCTCGACAGATATTAGCTTGTATGTTGAGCTGCACGGCACGAGAAAGAGTGAGCATTAGGAGGAACAAAGACAACCTGACGTTTGGGTCATTCTATCGCTCAAATTTAGTAATAAGTACGGTAATGGAATTGATTTTCATAGTTAGGCGACTACGAAGTAAGTGAGCTCCATTGCTAACCCACCACTTCGGCTACTGCGCATCGTTTGATCCACCAAAGCACTTTATATGTTAAACGGACTATAGCAAAAGCCCATATCTGCTGTCAGTTACCACAGTTGAAAAAATTAAATAGAAAATTCCAGAAACACTACATAATTTAAATTAAACTATTTTAGAGAATGAGAAAGACCAGATTCATATCATTTTTATTATGAGCTAGTGTTAATGCCTTATTCTGTTTAATTTATAAATTACACTTTATTATAAGTATGTTCTTCAAACATGCGGCCAAATTTCTACAGGTGTTGGAATGGACCTAGTAAGTGAAAAAAGTTCCAATGAACATATGTCCGAAAATGCTGTATTAAAAAGTAAGGAAAATACTAATAAAACAGACGTTACAATAAATTTTCAAAATTTCCTCCTCGTGCTCGTCGGAAATGCGAAACTACTAGCATGTGGGTCTTCGTCAGTACAGATGTGGCTATTATGGAACTTGAATATTCCATTTCTAGTCAACAAAGCCTCATCAGCACACAATATCACTGAAAAAAAATTAGGCTCAACTGCGCTCTTCCAAAATGCAACTTGATTTGATCCATCATGTGTTTCTAGATGTTGAACCAGTTAATAGTGAAATAGATGCAATCCGTTCCTATAAAGCACATGCCAAACTGCTGTAGAGGAGTGACCAGTATTGTAACCTGGCGAAACTGCAGAATCCGAAGCCAATTTCCTTCCTTTTACTTGCTTTCCTTATAATTTTAGTTATGGTTACTAGAGACTAGGGCTGGGCCGATACCTCGATTCAGATACCGATACTTCCAATACCCTAATTCGATACTCGATACCCGATACTGTCTCTGATTTTCAGATACTTTGCAGTATTCTTTTAAATTTCAGGTTTTTAGTTTACAAGATATTGAAAATTAACAATCTAGTTTCTTCTTGTACAAGTTTTTATTTTATTATTCAAAAAAAATACATTTCTATACAGTAAGTCTATTTTATTATTAATTAATATGTTTATTTCACTTTAGAGCTTAGCATATACCAATTCGTTTTCAAAAAAATAGTTGTACGTGTTCACTAGACAAGCTAGTTCGAGTAGGCCCAGCCTCTGAAAAAAATTGTTCAGAAATGTCTGAACCTGCTGGGATGCACAGAACCATTCTTGCATCATTTTCAATTTTGAAAAACGCATTTCCTCTTGCAATAAATTAAAGGATTCATGTCAATTGATACAGTTGATTCAGATAAATAGACTTCTACTTCTTTAGGAAACTGATTATAGTGATTATACAACGGAGAGCTGTTAACTATCTTGTTTAAAACTTGGTTGGTGACCTATATATAAGGAAAACACAATATAGTAAATTAATCAAAAACAATACAATACCTCCACCAGCGACCGGCTCTATCACGAGCATAATAATACGTAATAAGTACACTGTTAAAACTCTAAAAGCATTTTCTGGCTTTCTTTTTGAGTATCTGAAGTTCAGATACATGTATCTGCATTTTTTAGTATTGGAAATTGCCAGTATCGGCGATAACCGATACTGAGTGTCGGTATCGGCCAGCCTTACTATAGACACATGGTAAATAATAATAAATATTAATAATAGGAGAAGAATTGGCCCTGGATTCGGCAGTTTTGCCTGTAACCTAACTGTTGAACACTGATAGTCGGATTGGTTTCTACATTGTTAAGAATCTCTTCTTGTTGGTATAGTTCAAGCTGGGGTCTTCCACTACTGCGTTCCTCTATAAAGTCCCCCAACCTCCGATTACTGCTTCAAAGGTCTTCCTGTCTGGTTCTCGCTGATTTACAAATTTCCCGCATATCTTCTTACTGCAGTATGCCCATTACACTGTACTTCGCAGACCCGTCGCGCTTCCGCTTACAGGGAGAGCAAGAAAATCTTGATGCAGGGCAGGACATTGAAGTTTTACAAAGATTTTTATTCAAGATAAAATAAATGAGACACTTAAAAACTTAATAAGTTAAACAAAATAAAAAACAACTTTCATTTTATCAAAAATTGTAATTAAAAAAAAAACTGTGGTTTTTTATTTTTCCTATTATTAAATTTGTCAAGTCAATGCCATTACTAATGTTGCATCGACATCCTTTGAGCTCTGTTGATGGCAGTTGATACAGAAAAAGATGATTTACAACACTCAGTACTGCAACCAAAAATGGCACCGTTAAAAAAAGTTTATAAGCTTCTTCTTTTGTACAACTCTTGGAATTTATTGACTTCTAATTTTTTCAAACAAGATTTCACCATCCAAGCTCTTCTTTGGGCGGAATACAAATACCTGAAGTCAAAAGTTTCGTCATTATATGTAGTTTCTATAAGTATATGAAAAATTAATTTTTTATTTGATGCTACGTGGGTGGGCTGAAAAGTAATGCACACATGCTTGTAGAATGCGAACGCAGTGACCTACGAAGACAGCATGGTTGTATTTGGAAGCTACATCCTTCCTTTATACACATGCCAAGTTTAAAGGAGTTTCGTTCACAACTTTGTTTTTTAGTAGTAGCGGAAGTATGAAGATGTGTTTTCGTGCTATGTCAGCGCGACTTAAACTGCGCGCGGTTAAAGAATTGCAAACGCGTTGACGATTTGGTCTAAAATGACCGCGCGAATCGCTCAAAAGCTCATCGCAAACCGCCGGTCATTTTGGATCATATTGTCAACACGTTTGCAATGTTCATCGTCTGTGGCAGTGATTGGACGTCCTCTGCGTTTTTCGTCATCAATTAAGGCTTTTCCGGAATTACAACCACGAAATGTTATTACCCATCGATTCACAGTAGTCCTATCAACAGTATCGTTACCATAAACGGCGATGAATCTCAGTAGGAATCAAGTTTTCAGGAATTAAAATTTTTTTAACCGCACGCAGTTTAAGTCGCGTTGACATAGCACGAGAACACGTCCCCATACTTCCGCTACTAAAAAACGAAGTGGTGAACGAAACTCCTTCAAACTTGGCATGCGTATAAAGGAAGGATGTAGCTTCCGAATACAACCATGCGTGTCTTTGTAGGTCATTGCGTTCGCGTTCTACAAGCATGTGTGCATTACTTTTCAGCCCACCCACGTATTATACGAGCCCTGTCTCATTGAATTTGGCACAATCAGTAAAATTTTGTTTAGAAGTAGAGGGATTTGCAGAAGTAAATTTATTATTGTTTTTATTGAACTGATAATCAATTAATGAAATTACACAAAAAATTGAACAATATTAAGTAAGTGAGAGCTATTTTAGCTGTTTTAAAGTACGAACTACATTTCAAACTAAATTAGCTAAGATTACAGGATCGCACAAATTCAGTTTTACCATCAAATTACAACACCTTTTCTCTTTAAAACAGCCTCTATACGTTTGGGTGTAGCATTAACCAGGTCCTGACATTCATCTGGGGTAATACCGTCACAGATATCTTGAAAGTGCGATCGCAATTATGGTACATTTCAAACTAAATTAGCTAAGATTACAGGATCGCACAAATTCAGTTTTACCATTAAATTACAACACCTTTTCTCTTTAAAATAGCCTCTATACGTTTGGGTATAGCATTAACCAGATCCTGACATTCATCTGGGGTAATACCGTCACAGATATCTTCAAGGTGCGATCGCAATTATGGTACATTTCAAACTAAATTAGCTAAGATTACAGGATCGCACAAATTCAGTTTTACCATTAAATTACAACACCTTTTCTCTTTAAAACAGCCTCTATACGTTTGGGTATAGCATTAACCAGGTCCTGACATTCATCTGGGGTAATACCGTCACAGATATCTTGAAGGTGCGATCGCAATTATGGTACAGTTCTCGCAGGATGTGTCCCTAACCTTCTTTTTCATTATATGCCATAATGTTTCAATTGCTGATACGTCTGGACTACTAGATATCCATCTTAATAGTGGGATTTCATTTTCCAAGAGTCACTCTTTAACTTTTTTAGCTGTATGGCACGCAACTCCATCTTGCTGAAAGGTCAATTGCATACTAGAATTTCTACATTCTTCAATTGTGGCTTAGGATAGATCTGTAATATTACAATGTACTTCTCGACATTGACTGTTCCTTTTATAAAGTGAAGTCTGTCTACTCTCTTTGCCGACATCGATCCCCAAACCATTGCAGATGCAGGAAACTTGACTTTCTTCTTTAAACAACCATTGTGGTATGCCTCCTCTTTAGTTCTAATAACGCACAGCGAGTATCACCTACGCAGACTTCAAACCTGGATTCGTCGCTCCAATGTACTGTATCCTATTGATCTTGACACCAATTTCTGTGATCTTTTGCCCAGCGCAGCCTATTCTTCTTTTGTTATACCGCTAACAAAGGTTCTCTTTTTCCTGCAAAATAAAAAGGGTTATTAGCGCTTTTGTAAAATGAAAATTAATTGAATGAAAACCTACCCTGTAAAATTTAAAACCAAGTTCTGTTGCTGTCCTGTGGCAAGTGGCCATTGAGAAACTTTCTAGTTGCATTAAGAACTCCTCTTTTACTTTATTATTCTTCTTAAAGCACTTTTGTTAACGTCAGAAATGCGTGATTTTTTTCCAATATTAGGTTTTTCAGCAATGGAACCGGTTGTTTTATACAGACGAATAATGTTGCGAACAGTATATCGTGATAACTTCACAATTGCACTTATTTTTGTCCCAGATTTTCCATTTTTTGGCAGAAAAATGATTATTTTACGAGTATCTTTTGTTACCAACTTTCCACAGACCATTTGCAGTAAACTTCAACTATTTAGCGTAAGAATACTTTTAGCGCATACTACTTACACATTTAAAAACGTCAACCGTCTTTAGATTGTTTTCATAAAGCGCAACTAACTTGATTTTAGAATTAGTTGAAATGAGAAGTAATGATCTAAATAGGGAAACCTCCTGGAATTTTGTGTTCTACGCAAAAAAAATTTGTTATAATACCAATTCTTAGAAAAGTAATAATAGAAGTAAAAATTAAAAACACTGTTCATAGTTCTATTATCTGTTGGGAGAAAAAAATCAAAATTTTAAATTTTAGGTGATTGGACCAAATTCAATAAGATGGGGCTCGTATGTATCTTTATACAATATACACACCTAATTGTACTAAAGAAGTTAATTGTGTTTAAATTCTTTAATGGAGTCTATGGAATATAATAAAACTAAATGATCACAAAACCGTTCATCTAGTTGAGATTTTATCAAATCTACAACTTCTAAAACAACGATTTTGTTTTTCGGGATCCTATTTGTTGTCTAACAGATTTAATAACTGTCAAATCCAAAGCTGCCACTGGAATGAGATTGGTTAGAGTGCTTTATTAACCAGGCAAGCTTATCCCACTAGATTTTGTGTCACAGGGATTTTAGCGCCAAGCCGTTGGCTGCGCTGACCGGTAACCGTGCGTTCTGTCATCTGTCAACCAAGCAAGACTAGAAACCGTTGGAGTACGTACTGCTCGATCCAGACGAACAATGCATGCCGATTTAAATCTTGGTGCATTCCATTACGATGCTAATTATAATTACAGTCTTCGTCAGTGCTTATGACATTGTATTCATTAGTAAACAAATTTTGATGCGCTTTTGTTTATTTTAACAGAGAATTAAAGTTAACGTCAGATTAGTGGCCTTTATAAGACCGGCAGTAAGATTGGTAAAATGGTATCAGACTAAATTTTAATTAATTCTTTTAATCCAATCGCTTGTGCAATGTTGCCTCCATTAAATGTTTTCTCTTTAGAAATGCAGTTCAGTGTAGCCTACTTATAATTTACATAAATTAATTATGGCTACAAATACGTAACAACATTTATATATTATGTTTATGTGAGTACAATGAAAATCATAAGATATATAGTCCATTTACTTGACATCTGCACCACAAAGCAGTGATCTGCACTGTCAAACTGACATTATGTTGGCACCACTGCTATTTTTCACATTTTAACAATTAAATTACTGTACAGTCTAATAAAAAACACATTATTTTTGAGGTATAGTCAAGACACTTTTTAAATTTTGACACTGACAGTGCAGATGTCAAGTAAATGGACTATAGCTACTATGTATAATCAGCAAACACGAAAAATAATTTGTGCATGGTTTTCTTTATGCAAGCTACACAGACCGTAGTCAAGGTAGAGTATGCGAATAATAAATAGCCTACAACAGGTCTGAAGCGAGACTTATCGTGTAAAATTAGCTAAAGTGGAGCAATTTTCGAGACAAAATAAAATTCAGTACAGGCATTAAAAAGTATGTACTGTCTCGCCTAAATCGGGATAAACGGTCAGTTTAACAATCAGTTCAAAGCAGTAAACAGAAGCCAAAATAAGCACTCAAAAAAGCTAAATATGAGAAAAAATTCAAAAGGTAACTTTATTGACAAAATAAAAAAACTAAATACAAACACAGTGTAACAGAAAGAGTAAATTGTATTACATATAGTTAATAGATGATTAATTAAAAATATTATAAAAGCAATTTTTTCAAATTTTCCGGTAAAAAAGATTGCCTGCGGTCTATTATAATATTGTTGTAAATAGAGAAACTTCTCTCTACATCTATCGATGTTATTGGTGCATATTTAAATGCATTAGTTGGAATAGCAAAATTTTGGACCGTTTCTCCTCTTTATAATTTTGCCATATTAGCAAGTGTTTGAAATCTTTCATTTTTCAAAAGAGCATCCTTTAATTTTTTATTAACTACTTCTCCAATATGTCCACGCACATCCTGAGTATGCTGTATGAAATCTAAACTTTTAACAACGGTAGATTTTTCTTTTCTAAATTTTGGATAGATTTACTTACATACCAATAATTTGCTTTCTGAAATTCCAAATTCTGCAGAAATATGCTCTTTGGTAAAACATGATATTTTAAAACTTCTTGGCACTCTCTAATTGATACTGCAGCAGTTTCAGGTAATAAATCACACACAAACTCTTTAAATTGTTCTATATTTTATATTCTGCGTAATACATGGCTGCTTTTAACCAGGTACCCCATCTAGTGAAAATGGGTTTTGGTGGTAACGGAACATTTGACAACTGGTCTTTAAAAGCTTGAATTAGAACACCCGTATGCATAGTCGTTCGCCGGCGGCTCGCCGGAGGTTCGTTATGAATAGTATGTTGGCGGCACTGTACGTCTATGTCAAATTCGAGGTTATCAGGTTAGGTTTTCCGTCAGTTTTGACAGAAACTGACACAAAATCTAACCTGCTATCCTCGAATTTGACATAGACGTACAGTGCCGCCAACATACTATTCATAACAAAACTCTGGCGAGTCGCTGGCGAACGACTATGCATACGGGTGTAAGTGTCCTCAGAAAAAAATTCTTTCTGTTTTTAACCCTTTCGAGCCGAATGTCGGATATATCCGGTCCGGCTTGTTGTGGTTCACAGACGGGTGTCGGATATACACGTTTCAGGTTTTACAGCTCAACAGACGGTTGTCGCGTAAATCCGACATCATTTAAAAGTAACCATGGCTGAGAACCTACCGTCGAGTTATTCCGTCACGCTTAGCGTGGCTCAGAAACGACTGTCGGAATAATCCGACACCGTCGGATATATCCGACTATAGTCGAATGTAATAAATGCAGCTACTTTACGCTGCACGTGTTGTAGTAGTATTCGAGATGTCTTCGTTAGAGGAAGCAGGTGCGTCGCGACCTAAAAGATTTAAACGAAACGTTAGTGGTGACAACTTTTGTGGTTTAGATCCTAAAGAGGTTAAAGAAATATTGCAAGTTCTGGGCGATGAATATAGTTATGTCAGTGATGAAGAACCTGTGAGTGATAGTGCAAGCGATTATTCACCTGAATGTTCAAGTGAAAGTGAGTGCGTTGAAAGCGATGATGAATGTCTAGAGAACCCAAGCGATAGTGAGAGAAATGTGTACGAAGACATCGAGGAGAGAAATGTGCACGAAGACATCGAGGAGAGAACTGTGTACGAAGACGCCGAGGAGATAAATACGGGACAAACAGAAATAGCGTGGACAAATAACGAATTCAAACCCGATAAACATACGTTTATGGATGAGCAAAGTGGAATAAATCCGGATTTGAACCTCAATGAAAATTCAGCGGAAATAGACTATTTCTCAATTATTTTTACGGACGAAATTGTCGACATAGTTCTACAGGAAACAAATCGTTATGCTGAAGAGAACGCAAAAAACTGGAAACACCTCGATAAGTCAGAATTTTATGTATTTTTGGCACTAAATTTACTCATGCCAAGAAATAAAAAATTAACTCTACATGACTATTGGTCCACTGATCCTCTGATGAATTCTCCTATTTTTGGACAATGCATGTCAAGAGATAGATTTTCTTTAATATACAGGTATTTGCATTTCTGCAACAATAAAGAAACTCCAAAGCATGATCGTCTATTTAAAATTAGAAATGTGCTGGAAAAACTAAAAGAAAATTTCAAGGCAGCAATGTACCCGTTTGAGTGTCTAGTTATCGACGAAAGTCTTGTTCTATTCAAAGGACGTCTCGTATTTAAACAATACATCAAAACGAAGAGACATCGTTTTGGAATTAAATTGTATGTTTTATGCGATTGCGATACAGGGTTTATTCTAGACTTTATTGTTTATGTTGGTAAAGAAACGGAGATTGATACAGAGACCAACCCCTTTTTGGGTGTTACAGGTGCAGTTGTAATCAAATTGTTGACGCCATATCTGGATAAGGGACATTCCCTCTACACTGATAATTTTTATACTAGTCCTTCATTGTCGTTATTTCTACATAATAGAAAAACCAATACCTGTGGAACAGTACGTCAAAATCGAAGAGGTATGCCAGAACTAAGGACAAAACTAAATAAAGGGGAGACAATTTGGAAAAGTTGTGATAAGTTATTAGCATTGAAGTGGAAGGACCGTCGAGATGTCACCATGCTCTCTTCAATGCATGAAAACGAAATAGTTACTTTACCTAAGCTAGACCGAAAAACTGGAGAAAACGTAAAAAAACCTTTGTGTGTGGTGGATTACAACGAAAATATGGGGGCTGTGGACCGTTCGGACATGTTAGTTAGCAGCATAGATTGTATGAGAAAGAACATAAAATGGTATAAAAAACTATTTTTCCATACCTTGGACCTTTGTATTCTAAATTCCCATGCATTGTACTTGACACAAACCCAGAAGAAAGTGCCGCTAGCAGTATTTCACTTGAATCTTGTTCGTCAGATTTTAGAAAGGCAAGTTTATATCTTATATGTGTTTGGATAGCAATGTAAAATGTAAATTCTCTTTTTTTAGGCATATGCTTGACTATAAAGTGCCTCGCCGTGTTGGTGCCATCTTCAAAAGGCTGACAGAGCGTCACTTTCCGTCCTTAGTACTTGACACGGAAAAATCAAAAAGAGCTATGAGGCGCTGTTTTGTATGTGCTAACACCAGTATGGGAGCCAAAAAAAGAAAAGAATCTCGATATATGTGTAAAGACTGTAACGTAGGCTTATGTGTTGCTCCTTGTTTCGAGACATACCACACAATTAAAAAATTTTAATGTTCGATTTTTGTATTTTTTCGGTGTTCTTTACATTTATAATTTTTGTTATTTGTTTATTTTTGACTTGTTCTACTTATTATTAATATTAGGAATATATTGGAAGAATGTATGGTACTTTGCTTTTCTATAAACTTTATTTTTTAAAATTTAAAATACAAGTATTAGCATATTATTCGTTTTTTTCGCTTTGTTTTCACTGTCGGAATTATCCGACGTCAGTCTGTGAGCCAATGCTAAAACGTCAGGCTGTGCGGAAAATCACTGAAAAAAACCGCCGGCTCGAAAGGGTTAATTAAGAGATTAACAAGCGGAAATTGAAGTTTTATTGTCTCGGCTATTCAAGCTAATCCATGTGCAAGGCATGTACAGTAGATCATATTTTCAAACCACTGGCCGATTTGACCATGTAAGCTGCCGCATCTGTTACCATTAACAGTATTTTTTCGTTAGGAACGCGATCTGGTAGGAATAAATTAGTTAAACTTTCTTGCACAAATCTAGCAATTGTTGAATGATTTGTTTTTTGTAATTCTTTGCAAGAATCCAAGAAGGGTCTAACCGATTTTTCATTATTTAAAACACTGACAAGTAAATTAGCCATTAAATTTTTAAAGGCATGATATTTAAAATAAATTAAAAATAAGCCAAAATGTTAAAAAAGCGTTAAGCATTAATGCAAATATGAAAAATAAACAAAATAAAAGTAGTGCCAAATACTTGCATTTTTTGTGAAACGTGTAAATCCAAAAGCATTTGGAACTGCTTATGTTATAAACAAATAAGCAAAATGCCATAAATCTGCGCTCTACTTATTACAATTAGAATATGGCCACCTGGTGGTTGGCTAGTAGATCTAATATGAAAATAAAATAAAAACGTCGCTTCAAATTGTTTAAATGAGTATACTATAGATTTTATTATACAGTTATTCCATTATAATCATTCTACAAATTTAAAAAAAATAAAAATCAATGGTGATCTAAGCAAAACCGTAGACCACAATAGCCGCAGGCATGGGCTCCTGGTTTATCCTATGAATAAAATTAGTCAATTCAATGTAACACTTTTAAATTGAATTTTCTATACCAAATTTATATACACTTTGGGATGTCCAGTAGGGCCCCCACCTCCATCACACCAAACAACTCGTTCTTTACAGGGTTTCGGAGGAATTTCATCTATTAATGTAACTGCAAAGTTGGGATTTACTTGCTTAGGTTTGTCGATGAACCGAGCTAATCTATAATCATCGGAATCCCAGTGCTAAAAAAATATGTTGCTAACGGTAGGTCAAGAACGTTAACCTTCTAAATTACCTGACCAGTATGTGTTACAGGGTCCTTAGGAACCCAGCTGGACATACATTTTGTAGACTGGCCGAAAGCCGTTCTTTGAAATATAGATTTATTATATAAACTCAGTAATTTTATTCTTGACATTTTTGACTTATTTTTACATAATAGCACCTAAAAACTGCCAAAGTTAATGTTGGTACTCCTTTAGTATTTCGTAACGTTGCCAAGTTTATATTTTTACAGGGTTAATTTTCCAAGATGTTCATGCATAAAATACAGGGTGTATCTAAAATGGCGGAAAAACTTTAGAAATTGGAAAGCTATTTAAAATCAGGCCAGCATTGAGAACAGTCGGTCACTTCGTAATTTAATTCATAAAATTACTGTTTGAATGTCATTCAGTGGCACTTCGATAATAACCTTCAAATTTGACAGATGCATTGGGAAGTTTGGAAGACATATACGTTTTTCAACATTTTCTATGCTGCTATACGGTTTTAAAAACTCAACTAGTAGGTAACTACTAAAATCATGCACAATGTTACAATGCCTTAATAAAACAGTTACATCTGCTACAATTTGCAGATGAACTGTCATTACTTGAAAGCTGATTGACATTAGAATATTATTTACTGATTGTATGAAACCAACTTAGACATGACTTACACTTTTCATGGTGTACTGGATTTTAAACAGCTTTCCAATTTTTGGTTGGAATACTATACAGCAATTCTTTAATTAATTTTTAGTAAAAAATCTTAATACTAAAATGTTGAATTGATCTTCATGAGCCCTCACGAGCGGTAGATAAAAACATTTTTGTTTGTTAAAGTACTTACCTTTTCTGTTCGAAATACGTCAAAATATCATCAGAAATAGTTATTTACCTTACAAGTTCGGGAAGGTAATTTTCCCGAATGAGCACTTTGTTTGCAGGACGATCGAAGGGAGTGCTGCATGTAGTGCGAATTCGGGAAAATACTTCCTGAAAGAGTTAGGTATGTACCAAGAAGACTGTTGTTTAAATTTGAATTAAACACACATAAATTTTAATAACAAAATTTACGAAATCCAGTCAGAAGTTCTAAATGTAATTCTGATTTCATAAACAAGCAGTTTTAAACTCCAGTTTTGCTTCATAATTTCGCCAGTTTAATTTAGATCTGTTTAATCTTGAATTAAACAGGCAAATTTTAGTTCACATTTACGAAATATTAAAAAATCAATACTGTTTCGCAAGCATCGAGTTTAAAGACCGGATCAAACCTGCAACTTGGCATTTCACGCCGTAAGCGACCTACTAAACCCAAGTTCACCGCTCTGGCTTGCAAACGCACACGGAAATACAATCAGCTTACAGTGCTGAATTGCTATTTCGTACCTTTAAACGCGCTCCAGTAATCAACACAAAATTGAACTTTGTTTTGTGACTTAGCGATGCTATTTTGTTTTGTATAAATAGACTATTTATTTTTATAATAAATTCAATCTGCATCTAATGTCTGATTCATTCACTACGTCGCTACCCTGCTACTAAGCCATAATATCATTGGGACGTGAGGCTGCGTCCCCCAGGGTAGTTTACTGTCGTCCCTTTAAGTGCCATTGACTACATTGGCTTAAAACATAAATGCAGTCTCATTTATGTGCTTAAAATTAGGGATAGGACCAGCGCAAAGCAACGGAAACCTGATCAGCCTCCAGGCAATTCTGTTCAACTGTGTATGTACAATGTTTTTTGTAACGAATAATTGAAAATATTCTAAAAAATAAAACAATTATTATTATTTAGTGTTTTACTACTTTACCGAGTTGACAGCACTAAACTTTTATACATACCTTACGCACATGTTAACTTTTGTCGTAGATCAACACACTAAAGTGTAAGGTACCGCCATTAGTGATTTTTATATCTATCCTTGTCGCACAATTGCCCTAGTTTTTGTTGGAAAGTAAAAAGCACCGCAGTGCGGGAAAGGCAACTTTCGGCGCATCGGGAATGACCGGGAAATGTGAATTTTGAAGCCATGAGTACAAAAAGTTGTTTTTATTCTTAATATCTTTTTGTATTTTGGCATCAAAATGTAAAATTATGGTTGCATGCAACATTTAAGAAATATCGGCATACTTTTATGACATGAAAAAACTATGACACTTTTTACAGCTGCTTTTTTGACATTGTTGCAATTTTAATGTTTAAATGCCGAAATTTTTACGAAGGGAGACCAAAATTTAACAGGTAACAGTGCAAGCCTTCTTAAATCATAACCACAAATTGAAAACAACATAACCCAATTTTGTCAAGTCTAATAGTTATTTCGCTTGCGTACCAACAAAAATGTCACATAGCCTGCTGGGGGACGAACACATTGTGAATGAATTATAGGACGACTATAACAGGTTCATTCACACCTACTCCGCATGCTTAGACCTTACCCTTAACAAACAATAGTAGATTACGTTACAAGATCGGTAAGTGCCTTAGAACAGGCCGAAAAAAGTTAGAAGAACGAAGCCCGAAGGGCCGAGTTTTTCAATTTTTTTTCTATTTCAATAACCGTTGAATATGACAAATATTGTTTGCCTAAATAAAGTGAGTGATTGTTGTTTCTATAGTAACTACATACAAAACCATATTCTATATCAGTCCTAGGACGGTTATATTCATAACGAGCTTGCTATTTCGTTGTTCCCATACCAACCAACAAAGATACGGGACATTGACCTTATCGTCACAGATACTGAACCCAAAACAAGTAAAAATAGGTTGGTAGCGCAAAAACAAACAAATCTTTTGTTGTATGACGGTTCGTCTTGGATTTTTATTATTAAGTTGACATGAATAGAACCTTAAATTTTATTTTGTTTAATAACCTGTATAACCTCCAACAAATTTACTGTCATTTGACAAAATAGAATATTGTTGCCAGATGGACTGCTTATTTTAATTGCCTTCGGTAATGGTACCTCTGACAGCACTGTTTTATCGAAATCGTTGGTTAAATAGAGAGCTAGCCAATCTCGGAGATTTGTCGGTGTCCGGTAAGTACCGATGTGAGCCTTTCCAATTACCCAAGGCGGTCTATATTGTTCCAGGCCGGGACACTGTGCTTATAAAGTGACCTTTGGAATACCTACCACAATTTGCACCATGGCTTCGCCAACCTTTAACAAAAAATTACTGGTTTTGGTCACTGAATGTACAATCTGTCGGTGCACTGTCCCTGTCATTATGTTACATGCCTGTTGAAAATAGTTATTTATGTATCAAGGGAGTAAAACATGCGTTTTTGGGCCGCGGTGTGAAAGTTATAGCACGAGATGTGGAGCACAGAAGACTATAACATTGCAAAGGCCAAATACGCTGGTTACGCCTGAGGAGCATTCAAAACTTTATGTACTATCGAAATTTTACAAAGGCAGATCCAGTTTATATGAAACGGTGTGAAATGAAAACAGGGAAATTCTTACAATTATTTTAGCTCAATGGTATCTTTTTAACTAGATACGGTTTTCAATAATACGTGTTTCTAAATAACAACTAAAATGACGTCAGCGGGCGGTAAAATTCTTTTTCGTCCGCTAATGATAGATAACATTAAAATAACATGGATAAGTTAAAGAAGACTTCAAAAATGAATTTTAAACTTCAAAAAGTTTACAATTGTATGTCAACAAAAAGCTTACTACAAATTATGAGTTTTATTGATTTCAATGGCTCCCGCGATGAAGTTTATTTTTGATCTCCTTGTTACTACCCAGGGGCGGACTGGTCCACAGGGATAACGGGACAATTCCCGGAGGCCCACTCCAATATTACGCCGCTGGCCGTATAAAATATGTACCAAAACGGTTATACTTAATACTTATTGCTGTTAGACTTCCCTAACAATATAACTATTTACTACATCCCCCTGTATCCATATCTTTTTTCGGTATGCACACTGTTGGCATTGAACGGTTTTTGTCATGCGCTCTTTGGGGGGCCCGCTCCTTCATTTTTTCTTCGTAATCTGTTGCAACGGTGCTTTTAATGTGGCATGACCGCTGTCATATTATGTGATATACATTATCTCGCCATATGTGCGACAACCTGGGCTAAAGATAATTCTCAAAAGAAACGAGAATTAATAATTGCAAAACCTGAACAAAGGACATCGGTTTAAAATTGAGTCGGCAATTTATGAATACCGTTAGCGGAGAGTACGAATGGGGCAAATGGCGCCGATAACGTGGCATTTCAGATATAAAGTTGAGAAGATATATAAATTTGCAGTTGCACCTCCATAGTTTAAAAAAAATCTTCCCTGGACCGAGATTCGAACTCACGACCTCGGAGTCGACAGTTCACGAGTGTTCACACTATATCAGTCTGACAGCATAGTTGGTGAACGCTTGGCATCTATTACTGGTGACGTGAATATAAATCGAAAATTACATATAAAGAAAAACATGATAAATCCCGCCTGAAAACTTATCAATTGTTTGCATTCATATTCCACACAAAATGGCACAAAAATAGTCCTGCAGGTTATGTCATTCTCGTGTTAGCGTATTTACAGCATACGGAATGATATAACTAATAAGAAGTCCAAGAAGCAGAAAAATAGAATTTGTTTAATACATTAATTTATTACAGTAATGGCCAGTATTATAAACGATGAATAAATCAATAGATAACTATTTGTGGAGTAAATTTACTTCCCTAGTAAACTAATAGGCAAATAAAATTGCGTATTATAAAACAAATCTGTCAGTTAAATAACTATTCTAGAAATAAACCATTTTAAGTAGTAAATTACCGACCGAAATTGGCTTGAATCTAGTTTAGCGACCAACTCCAATCGACATGTGCTATACACCATTTGACGTGTTTCATCGAGCTGAACAATATTGCTGCTGGGGACATTCGGGGCAGACCAATGGTTACTGAGATACAGCACTATAAAGTTTTTTTTTTTTTAATAAATTTTTTCATCGTGGGAAACACTATGGGCCCTTTGGCGGGGCGCCACGTAGCCCTTCACGCAGCGTACCTCACCGAAGGATAATAACAAGTCACAACGCGCGCCACCTAACCTAACCTAATCTAGTTTAGCGACCACCTCCGATCTACATGTGCTATACACCATTCAACGCGTCTCGTCGAACTGAACATTATTGCTGCTGGGGACATTCGAGGCAAACCAACGGTTACTGAGATACAGCACATTAAAGATTAAAATGTCCCACACTAAGTCTATGGCACGTTCGCTTTAAAATGTCTTTATGTTAAATCATGTGTGTTGGGTTGGGTTAGGTTGGGTTGGGTTCGGTTGGGTTGGGTAAGGTTAGTTTAGGTCAAGTTAGGTTAGGTACGGTTACGTTAGGTTAGGTTAGTTTAGGTAAGGTTATGTTAGGTTACGTTAGGTTAGATTAGGTACGGTACGGTTAGGTTAGTTTAGGTAAGGTTAGGTTAGGTTAGGATAGGTTAGGTTAGGTAAGGTAAGTTTAGGTTAGGTTAGGTTAAGTTAGGTGGCGCACAGTGTGACTTGTTATTAGCCTTCGGTGAGGTATGCTGCGCGGCGCCCAGCCGAAGGCATCGGAGTGTTTTCCACGAAGAAAAATTTTTTTCACGCCTCACAATTAATTTTCAGTCGGATGGTCCCTTATTTTCGTATATATTTTACTTATGGCTGGGGGGCGTTTTTTAAAAACTTTATAGTGCTGTATCTCAGTAACCATTGGTTTAGGTTAGGTTAGGTAAGGTAAGGTTAGGTTAGGTTAGGTAAGGTAAGGTTAGGATAGGTAAAGTTAGGTAAGGTAAGATTCGGTTAGGTTAGGTTAGGATAGGATAGGTTAGGTTAGGTTAGGTTAGCTGGCGCGCAGTGTGACTGCGCGAAGCGCTGCGCGGCTACCCGCCAAAGACCCCAGAGTGTTTTAAACGAAGAAAAAATTTATAAAAAAAAAACTTTATAGTGCTGTATCTCAGTAACCATTGGTCTGCCCTGAATGTCCCCAAAAACAATATTGTTCAGCTCGACGAGACGCGTCGAGTGGTGTATAGCACATGTCGATCAGTGTTGGTCGCTAAACTAGATTCTTACCCCGAAATTACTCATTTTCATGTGCGATAGATGGCGCCACCAATTTTTTAAAACCAAACTGTCAATTTTGGAAGTTGATTTCTGTTTCTTTAATAAATCTTGTATAATCCCTTATAATTATGGAGAAGAAACATGAAAGAGGAAAGAATTATACAGAGCAAGAAAACTTCTTGGAAATTATAAAAGAATTTTACAATATTATAGAAAATAATCAAACAGATGGTTCCAGCGTGAAGTTGAAAAATGAAGCCTGGGCAGCAATTGCTGATCAGTACAATGCCACGGCTCATACAGGTATTAGATCTGTTTCTCAGTTAAGACTTTTATATGAGTGCATTAAAAAGAAAGCTAAAAAAGATAAAGCCAATGAGAAAGTTGAAATTTATAAAACTGGAGGTGGCTCATCCAAAGGTCAAATGGATGCTACATTGGAAATAATTAACATATATGATAGTGATGCCCCATTTGATAATCTTCTTCAAGCGCACTATCCTAATTCTGAAGCAATTATGAACCAAGAAAACGAAAGTGAAGGAGATAAACCAAACATTTTACAAGAGAACCAAATCAAGTAAATTTAAGACCTGGAATTCCATATCACAAGAACAAGGTCAGGAAAGTTGACAAAAATACCGCAGATAAAGAAAACATAAAACTAGATATTCTTAGGATAAGGAAGGAAAAAGAAGAACTTAGTCGTGATATTTTAAAATTAGAAAAAAGGAAGTTACATTTGGAAATTCGAGAAAAAGTTCTTAAACTGAAAAAAGAATATGGTACTGATTTTAACTCAGATTAATATGTTAAGGTTATGTTTATATTTTTTATCGTCTATTGAATTACAACTAATTTGTTGATTATTCGAATACTGTATGAATAACAGTATTTCTAACAGCAAAATTATTTGGTATCATTTGAACATTATTTAAGTTGTTATTAGCTTCCATTTGTTGAATATTTGCCTCATTTTCCATAATAATATTATCATTTATATTTCTGCATATATTATGCAAGACGCACGTCCCTACTATAATAAAATTGGAATAGCCTTATTTACAGACATTCTCAATCCCAAAGATAAACATGGAAACCTCCTCTTGAGCACTCCAAATATTCGTTCAATTGTGTTTCTTGTTCTTATGTGTGTCGAGTTATATCTTCTCTCAGCTTCTGTTTCCGGATTAAGCAAACGTGTAAGAATATAACGCCGACAAGGATAGCCACTGTCGCCCAATAAATACGTATTACCAAATTCATTATTTTCAAATTGAGCTCTTACCAATGAGTTATCAAAAATGTGGCTATCGTGAGCAGATCCTCGCCATCTTGCTACTATATCCATTATATTTAAATTGGCATCACAAATAGCCTGAATATTTAAAGAAAAATAACCTTTTCTATTTCTAAAGTTTTCGGCCGCATGTCCTCCAGGAGACTGTATTCGAATGTGGCTTCCATCTATTGCACCATTAACACCAGGAAATCTAGCATGATTGTAAAATTCTGCACAAATTCTACATCTTCTGTATAGTGATCTTGGCATTCTAATAAATCTGTATCGAAGTCTGGCTATAGTATGACTAACTTTATGTACAATTCTGGATACTGTAGCTTTTGTAACATTAAAATGATCACCAATATTAACTTGAAATATACCGGATGCATAAAAACGAAGAGTGATCTGATAACCAACTGATTCATTGCAGATATGGATTTATTTCTCGCTGTTAGAGGTTTGATGTGATTTTCAATTAAATTTAAATAGTAACGTACAGACGTAAACCTATTCTTAAATTCTTCTTCATTATATGTATCAAAAGGGTGGTTTCTGACTTGGAAAACTCGAGGTCTTCGACGTCTTAGGACCTGTTGTTGTTGAGATTGGTCACTGTGGGCACTGGATACTGTAGGTGAACTTACATCTGACACAGATGATACAGAAGACATGATGACGTAATGTAAATTATTAAATATATTAGTACAATCGAAATGAAGCTTAATACGACAGCTATTTGTTATATTTCACTTTGGTTGGACTGGAAAATAAGACTGACGCTATACTTTTGACTTTTAACTGTCAAATTATCCAGAGAATAAAATTTATTTGGTAAATTAATTTTAGTCTCAAAGAAAATTTTATTTAGGAATAAAGTTTTATAATACCGAGCATTAGTAAGGTAAGTTACGATAATGATCTACTTTGAGTTTGTGTAGACATTTTGGGACTTTTCAAAATTACAA